>JADBJO010036100.1:0-10000 GCA_016801955.1 Conus betulinus | reverse complement strand
GACTGTGGAGTAGAGTTGATTAAGATGTTATCTTTCAATACCGTATTTGCTCTGTTTTCTCCTATCAGGTCTTGCAATTATTTTATCGTAAGCAACCGATTTTGTCGTATTCCGTTTTCACGGTGAGGTTTGCCTGATACTATATCAAATGCGTTGGTAAGGACACAGTTAAAGTCTCCAGACGTAACAAGATTTTTGCCGGTATAATCTTTACACATTTTTCTTGAATTAGTTTTTAAAAAGCTAACATTTCAGCACTATAAATTGGCGTATATATGTCTACCTGATAAAAGTCATATTCATCATGAGAGACTGAAAGTATCAAAATTCTGTCTTGTACCAGTTCCAAGGTTACTTTTACTGTGGAGCGTTTAGCCACTACAATCACTTCTCCACTGCCTCTGTTACTTCCTCCATTATAGAACATTCTGCCCCCCCCCCCCCCCCCCCCCCCCCCAATTGTTTTTTTCCCACACTAAGTCGTCGTTATCAGTGATATGAACGTCTTGCAAACACACTAAGTCATTTTTTTCATTTGTTTGAATAACGAATACTGATGTTCTCTTAAATTCATTTTTCATTCCTCTACGTTTCAGATAAATTATGCTCACCTTATCGATTGATGATTAACATACATTATGTTTGGATTCTTTTGTCTATTATATCTTCTATTTTTACCTGTTTCTTTTCGTATATAATTTCACAGTAATTCCCTTCATAACTCAACAAAAGAGGAGCTTTTCAACGTTGCAGCCCATGTTCAAGAGCCAAGCCATCATCGATCGATGAAACAGTCCCAGCCATGCCATGTATGAACGAGATACGTTCACGGCGGCCGGGCCATCCTGTGTAGTTTGACAGCCACTTGAATGGCCACGGTCCTGTTTGGCCTGTTTAAATTGACCTCATGGTCAGGACTGCCAGTGTCCTCAGAACGACGCCGTTTGGGGGTCACTGATCGTCGGCGAGTCGGACTCTGCAGCTCCAGGGAGGAGCCCAGTGTGGTCTGCCGAATGCTGGAGCGTCCTCTGTCCTGGCGGATATTTATTCTCTCTCTCTCTCTCTCTCTCTCTCTCTCTCTCTCTCTCTCTCTCACTCTCCACCTCACACTCATGCACCTCTCTCACATCTACCTCTCCTCCCTCTCGCTCACGTTTCCCTTCTTCTCCACAGTCACCCTGACACAACGTCCTTTAAGCATGCAGAGGCATGGTGGTTTTCCTCTAGGCAGTTAGAATACGCAACTGGTCTTTTCACAAGTTTCTGTTCTGTATGGTATATCTTAGCTGTGAAAAAAGAACCTTAAGTGTTTATTTTCCAGGGGAACAGATGGAGCTGTCATTAAAAAAACAAAAATCGACGTCCGTGAGGATACGTGTCAACTTCTTATTACTGTCCCACAATCTTTCTCATTTTAGCGCGGAACAAAGTTCGCATCCCGCCTTTAATAGGGAGTGTTCGTTGTCACTGTCAGCAAAAGATGTAGGTATGTTATCAATAAATACCATGGTCGCTGGCTTTTCTTCCCCAGACTGACCCATCAGAATGAATGGATTCATGTTCATTACTTGTGTAACACTGTACCTCCGAGGAGTAGACCCTAAGTTACAAAGTGCAGTCTTGCCTCTCAGGTGGCTGGGTAGATCCTCCATAATCTGTTGTACAGCTACCACCAGTCCTTGTCCAGTGGGGCGTTCAGCCGCCAAACAGATCTCGAGGATGGTAGCTGGGCGATTACTGTCATTGTCAGAATATGTCTTGCTTAAAAACAAACAAAAACAAACAAACAAACAAACAAAAAAAGCAGGGTGAACGCTTGCTGCCATTTTCGTTAAAAAAAGGGGGGAAAAAGAGAAAAAAAATAAACGAACAAAGAAGAAGAAAGCTGGGGAGAAAAAAAAACAAACAACAAACAAACAAAACCCCCCCCCCCCCCCCCAAAAAAAAAAAAAAAAAAAAAAAAAAAAAAAAAAAACCTTAACGATGAAGTGTCAATAAACTGACGAAAAAAATTCGAAATGGCAACAGATCGCTAAGACAAATACAGCACTGCAGGGGGAAAAAAAAGCTGCCACAGAACACAGCTCACATTCGGCGTGGTGTAAAAGCTGTCACAGAACACAGCTCACATTCAGCTTAGTGTAAAAGCTGCCACAGAACACAGCTCACATTCGGCGTGGTGTAAAAGCTGTCACAGAACACAGCTCACATTCAGCGTGGTGTAAAATCTGCCACAGAACACAGCTCACATTCAGCGTGGTGTAAAAAGCTGCCACAGAACACAGCTCACATTCGGCGTGGTGTAAAAGCTGCCACAGAACACAGTTCACATGCGGCGTGGTGTAAAAAGCCCTGGTAAAACGCGTCAGCTTGGCGTTGCTGACACTCACTGATTCCGGAACATCACAATCTGTTGAGATCTAAAGAATTGACCTTGGCCTTCTACCCATTGCATAAAAAAAAATACATTGATAGGTGATGTCTGAGCGAAACACTGAATGCCTCAAGAGGCAAATCAAGAGAGTAACCCGCCGATTCTTTGAGAAATTAATTTTTAAGGTCTTGGTAGTGGGAGAATTGAAATGAAAACTGGCGTTTGTTCTTTACCTGATCACGGCAAAATGGGCGCGCTTCATAAATGTGTGTGTGTGTGTGTGTGTGTGTGTGTGTGTGTGTGTGTGTGTGTGTGTGTGTGTGTGTGTGTGTGTGTGAGTGAGTGTGTTACTGTCGCTGTACAGGTTGTTACTCAGTGCAAGGATACTGAATCTGTTTCAGGTGATGGCAACTCGGAAACAATACCCATTCCATCAGAGAGAGAGAGAGAGAGAGAGAGAGAGAGAGAGAGAGAGAGAGAGAGAGAGAGAGAGAGAGAGATCATTTATCTACTAAATGTTCTATAGCAGCAGCACACTATTCCTATGTAGTTTAACTTCACTACACTGCTGCTGTGCTCTGTGCTGCCATCAGCCTTTTTTTTTTTTTTCTTTTTCTTTTTTTTTTTTTTGCCTTGTTGAGAGTTCAATGGAATCTCCCAGTGCTCTGTGCAAACAGTGCACCGTTTGTTTGTTGTTGGGAGTTCATTATACTCTCCCAGTGCTCTGTGCAAACAGTGCACCATTTGTTTGCTGTTGGGAGTTCATTATACTCTCCCAGTGCTCTGTGCAAACAGTGCACCATTTGTTTGTTGTTGGGAGTTCATTAAACTCTCCCAGTGCTCTGTGCAAACAGTGCACCATTTGTTTGCTGTTGGGAGTTCATTATACTCTCCCAGTGCTCTGTGCAAACACCGCCGCACCATTTGTTTGTTGTTGGGAGTTCATTAAACTCTCCCAGTGCTCTGTGCAAAACAGTGCACCATTTGTTTGCTGTTGGGAGTTCATTATACTCTCCCAGTGCTCTGTGCAAACAGTGCACCATTGTTTGCTGTTGGGAGTTCATTATACTCTCCCAGTGCTTTGTGCAAACAGCGCACCATTTCTTTGTTGTGGGGAGTTCATTATACTCTCCCAGTGCTCTGTGCAAACAGTGCACCATTTGCTTTGCTGTTGGGAGTTCATTATACTCTCCCAGTGCTATGTGCAAACAGTGCACCATTTGTTTATTGTTGGGAGTTCATTAAACTCTCTCCCAGTGCTCTGTGCAAACAGTGCACCGTTTTCTTGTTGTTGGGAGTTCATTAAACTCTCCCAGTGCTCTGTATTGGCAGTACAGCATTGTGTATGTTGTTCAGAGTTCCTTGCGTTATACCTGTGCTCTTTATTGGCAGCTCACGTCTATTTCATATGGTTCATAGTCCAGTTAAGTTATCCGGTGCTCTGCACTGGCAACACTTTATTGAATTCATTTAACTCCCCTAGTGCTCTGTGACTGGTAGAACAAAGCGCAATCCAAGAAGAATCAGGGCCTGTGATTGTTGCAATGACATCCCCGTCTTCTGGCTATGTGACGTTGAGAAGAAATCTGAGTCAGTATGTGCTCGTTACGTTGTGGATATCTATCTATTCCAATCCGACAAACTGCCATGCTGAGTTTCAATTCCTTCGTGTCACATTTTCCTGCGTCACCTTGTGGCAGGTTGATCCATCAGTGAAAAATGAATGGGAAACGGAAACCAGGGCATGGTATCATAATATGATTGGATCTCACTTTGCTCGTGTATACCATGCACGGATACTGAAAGTAAGAGTCCAAAGAAGTTCGTGCATCATGACGTAGTGCTTCCGATTTTTCTTCATCTTTTTCCCTGAGAGTAAAACCCCTCAACAATCGCCAGTGGTTTGGAACTGTTCAGTGGATAATTATTCCAGTTTTCAACACCACTTAGAATGCAACGTGAAGACAGAATGTGAGGATGGACGGGATGAAGCAGAACACTGTCCCTTCAGCAGTCCTGACTGTCAGGGCATGGTAGCCATGTGTGGACGGTGCTACTCATTTGTATGGAAGCCCTTTGGATTTAATCGCCATAGTGTAGATGTCAACGACGTTATCAACGAACATTGCCCATTCTTTGGGGGGATAGGTAAATCAGCTTCTCTGTGTGTTTGACTGGCTTGGTGTAGTCCTTTTTATAACAGGGCTTCACGGGTGTAGTTTGACTAATTTTCAGATCGGTGTGTTCTCCAACGATATGTCAATGCCGCCTTCACACTGGCATGAAATTATACAGCACAAATCTGTGTTTTTTCATTCATCTCGTTGAGAGAAAAAGTCAAGTACAGGGGCACTATGGGATTACGATTTGTGATCGTTTACACTACTCTAAATGTATTGCATACAGCCATTCTAAGTGCGTGATTCCTCCAGGAACATCGGGTCGTACAGTCTGTGCATTCCCAACAAATAGGACTAGTACACAGCCACTGTATGCAAAGCCAGTGTCATGAAATAACACCCATTGTTGTCTTGGCCACGAGAATCTATGACTTCGTGCCAAGCTGGTCATGTGACACACACACTGTTTCTGTGTGGCTTTCATCAGTTTAAAGTATGTAGCCAAGAATACATATGGCATTTCCATGTTCACTTGTCACACAAAACCCAGTCACCTACAGGAAAATGAGCACGCAGTGTTAATCCCAACATTCACATGCACTGATTACATTACCACAATGTCATATTCTCTGGTGTGCGATTTCATATCCGATTGTCAGGATAGCAGTGATGAATCGTTCTGTTCCCATCCCATTTGTATCAACATGTTCACATGCACTGATGGCCAGTGTATTTTGTACACTAACGTTTGTGATCAGACCCCCCAGTGCCCAGATCACTCCGAAGAACGGAACTGTGATCCATACAGAGGAAAGTCTATAACACGCTCGTACTTTCCTGCACTGGTCAATTTTGATGGCATCATGAAGTTTAACTCAATACAAATGAATTCGAATGAGTCCTGTCCTCACAGCCATTACCGTTGTCCAGTTGACTTCAATGACTGCCTGCTGTCTACACACGATGCAATGGAATGTACGACTGTTTGGACCGCATGGATGAAAAGGAATGTGAACACATGATGTGTCCAGGGTTTTTCAGATGCAGAAAGTCCTCAACCTGTCTACACACACTGACCACCTGTGTGATTGGTGGCCTCACTGTCCGATGCATGATGATGAAATGATTTGTGACACAAAGTTGTCCTGCAGGCTGTCTATGTCAAGGTCACACGTTCCTTTGTCTCCAGCCTTTCTCCACGTCACGGTTTCCAGACATTCGCTCTTTGGATGGAACCAGTTCTGGAATAACATTTTCTGATGTAAGTCAGAATACCTACCTCATCCATCTGTTTCTTGCTCAGTGTTCCTTGACTGTCTTCCCTGCAATAACATTGTCTAACCTGCAGTTCCTTGACCTCAGAAGGAACAAGCTGAAACAACTGAACATGACTGCTTTTATTGAATTGCAAAATTTACAAACACTATCACTTTCCCAAACCCAATTGCCTTCCTTTATACTGATTCATCGTCTATTGTTGAGAACTGTAACCTTATGTCTGTAGATTTGTCATTCACTGCACTCTCTGTGTTTGATTCTAGAGTCTTTTCACCATTCATCAACATACAGAAGCTCAATCTAACGCTAAATGATATTAATACCATCAGTCCCAGTGGATTTCATTTCACACCACAGCTAACTGAACTTTACATTGAGGGCATCCCAGTTGAAACATTTCCGCTGGACATGTTTAAAGACACTTACTCTTTTGGTGTTGTTTGGACGGACAACTATAAGATATGTTGTCCCCAAATTCTCTTCAGTAATTTCCAGGACGCCTCTTGTCATGCCCCCAGAGACGAACTTTCCTCATGTGAAGATCTGTTACAATCATGGGTCTATCGGTGGTTTCTTTGGCTGACTGCTTGTCTGTCGATGAATGGTAATGTCTTCTGTTTCTGTGTACGTGTGATAGCAAGGAGCATGACTTCGTCAAGTGGATTCAGTGTGTTCGTCCTAAATCTTACAATGGCTGACTTTCTGATGGGTGTCTACATTGCAATCATCGGAATAGCTGATGCACAGTTCCGTGGCAGATACCTCCAGTTTGACGACACGTGGAGAGACAGTACAGTCTGCAAGATGGCTGGTTCTCTGTGTCTGTTGTCCAGTGAAGTGTCTGCTCTGATCATCTGTCTCATCACATTGGACCGTTTTCTGTCCTCCATTTTCCATTTAGCACCTTGCGATTTAAGAGACTGTCAGCAGCACTGGCCTGTCTGATGACTTGGACAATTGGTTGGATTCTGATCTTACTGCCTTCACTCCCCATGCTGTCACATTGGGAATTCTATAGCCAGACAGCATCTGTATTCCATTACCAGTAACGAAACAAGACTTTAAAGGAAAACAATACTCGTTCAGTTTACTAATCGTCCTTAACTTTATTCTCTTCTTATTTATCTCTGTTGGCCAAGCACTTGTCTACCGATCTATCCAGGACAATGCTTTCAAGACCAACACGACCAAAGTATCACAGGACATGACCATAGCCCGGCGACTAATCACTGTTGCAATGACAGATTTCATGTGCTGGTTTCCCATAGGATTGTGTGGAATGTTAGCACTGGTGGTACTCCTCCATTCCTGGTGAGGTGAACGTGGCACTGGCGATATTCATATTGCCTCTGAACTCTGCTATCAATCCCTTCATGTATACCTTCAACACACTGGCAGAAAAACGGAGGCGATCCAACGAAGCCAAACTGCTTCAATGGCTGAAATCTCACTCTGAGATAACCCTCGCTTAGCACTCTGTGGTACAATAACCATTGTACGAACAGATAGAAAAATACAGTACTTTCTTTTCATGTAGTGTAATTAATCACACAAAGTGTACACATGGTACATTAGATTCCTTAATGATGACAGGAGCTAAATACATTAAAACAGTGTTAGGAAAACGCAGCATTCTTCTCAAAACTGGTATAGTGGAGTGTACGGGAATATGGGGAGGTGGGAGAGAGAGGGACACAATACTGTGGCAGAGCAAGAAGTAGCGGGGGAACTGCTACCTGCAATTGTGGAATACTCCCTGGGTTACACATCAGTCCAGCAAAATTACTAAAATTTTAAGAGAATGTCGCCTCAACATGAAAAGGCAACAGAAGTGTCTGGCAAACAAATGACGTCCAACCTACTGATGTAATGCATGACACCCTGCTCTGTGAGGCCGACAACAAGCCCACCATGTTCCCAGTCAAGGCACACAGGGGACACAGTCATTGTCATGGCCGCCCCTAGAAATTTACGTGAACAGCCTGGCCACTTCCCTCTTAGGCGAGGTTCAAGTGTCTGAATTCTCTTGGAATGAAACCCCCACCCCACCTCTCAGTTTGGAGGGGTGGGGATGCCTGACACCCTGTGCCCAATAGTGATCACAACGTGACGCTGGTGAAATAGTTTCATTAGGCATCGTCGTGGGAAAGAGGCGAGCTTCTGGGATCACCTTGTCGTCCACACCAGGAGGTGATGTCTGTAGATCACTGCCTTGCTGCTGCATTGTGATGGTGTTGACAGAGTGCGTGGCTTCACAGTGGGTGTGATCGTCACTGTGATGACGTTGTCCCAGCACTTCTCCTGGCGTTGCTGCTGCTGCAGGTGTTGTTGGTCCTGGGCAGAGAAGGGCACCTCTCCCAGGTGCTGCTGCTGCTGCAGGTGTTGTTGGTCCTGGGCAGAGAAGGGCACCTCTCCCAGGTGTTGCTGCTGCTGCAGGTGTTGTTGGGTCCTGGGCAGAGAAGGGCACCTCTCCCAGGCGTCGGCTGGTGCTACAGTGTTGGCGCTGGGCAGAAAACGGTCGTCTTTGTATCGTGAGTTGGGGCGGTGGCGTCACCGTTGATGCAGGACGACTCTGACCCGTTGTTGTTGTCTGACTTGTGGTCATCACCTCTGACTTGTTGCACGCTGCAGGTTGGTGTGCAGGAGACGTGTGGTCACCGCTGCCAGCATGGGACTGGTCAGAGGGTGAGAGGCCCTGTGTTATGTGGGCTGGACTTGTTTGCCACATGCTGATTCATAGGTCGGAATGTAATGTAACTCGGTTGTCCTTGGCCAGGTTTGATAACTTGTCATGGGATTTCCTAATTTCTCGTGTACCAATATTTAAGTGCATACGCCATCTGGTGTGTACAGCTACCAAAAAAAAAGCAAACAAACAATCTAAAAACAAACAAAAACGAAATCTCTCTCTCTCTCTCTCTCTCTCTCTCTCTCTCTCTCTCTCTCTCTCTCTCTCTCTGTACTAGTGTTTGTTTCACCCCAATCAGCACCCCTAACATTGTGTTTGCTTTCACTTTCCTCCCTCCCTGAACTGACGCATTAAAGTACACATTTCCATGAGAAATCTAATTAGTTTGTCTGCCAAATATATAGCGGGATTCCCCCTCTAATGTTTAGAGGTGATATTGGTCTGAACTGGACGATGTCACTCGAGCTCTGCTCTTAGGAATGTACACCCCATCAGCTTAAATCCATATATTGCAGATCTTTAGGAACGTTATGCAAGGGTTATCGTGTTTTAGAGCTGCTCAGAGACACTGAATCTTTCATACACAGCAGACAGAGTATTACCTGGTCAGAGCGATGATCAATGGAATCTTTCACACACAGCAGACAGGGTATTATCTGGACAGAGCAATGATCAATGGAATCTTTCACACACAGCAGACAGAGTATTATCTGGTCAGAGCGATGATCAATGGAATCTTTCACACACAGCAGACAGGGTATTTCATCAGGTCCAGGCGATGATTACGCTCTTGCTTTTATAACAACTTTCTTTACTTTATCCAGTGATGGTGGTTTGTTATGATCATTTTCATCGACGCCACTGGCCACACCATGCCATAGATTTCAGGAGGTGTGTCGTTCTGAGAGCAAAGGTGATTATGTTTTCCCGTTATGCTGTTACATTAATGAAGGATTTTTCTCCACTACGTGTTCTGAGTTTGAGTTTCTTTCTGAGTTCTGGTTTTTGAAGAGCTTCTTGGCAAATGGGGGTCTCTGAAGAAGCAGTCTGGGTTTTGTTCTTTTTGCTCCTTCTCCTCCTTACTGATTTTGCTTTGTTAAGGGCATTGCGATTTCATTTCAGGTCTTTCCGACTGTTCTGCAATTCTTTCTTCTCAATTGCATGTGCAGCCTTCCTCTGTTTCCTGGGATTTCTCTCGCTGACGTCTGAATTTTGAGGAGATGTCATTGACCTTGATCGATTTACTTCACAATCACTCATGTTGGCTACAAATGTGGCACGATTGTGCTCCGATATGTTCTTTCCCATTAGCACACTGATATTCAGTAGACTTTCCCCATCTAATTTCTCGCATTCCGTTTCTTTCTTTGCGCTTAAAGATGGCAGCTGAGTTTCTGTCATTTGGCTTCATTGTTCCGAATGCAACCCTTACTTTAATGGTCAGTATGGATGTCCTTGGCGCTGTGGTTTTAACCCTGGGTCAACGTTTTCTGACGTCGTGTATCTTCGTGCAGTTTACCCACTGTGGTCTTCGCACAA
>JADBJO010036099.1:0-5000 GCA_016801955.1 Conus betulinus | reverse complement strand
GTGTGTGTGTGTGTGTGTGAGTGCGTGCGTGTGTGCGTGTGTGCGTGCGTGCGTGCGTGCTTGCGGGCATGTGTGTACGTGTGTGTGTGTGTCTGTCTGTCTGTCTGTCTCTGTCTGCCTGTCTGTCTGTCTGTCTGTCTGTCTGTGTCTCTGTATATGTGTTTTTGTTTCTGTCTCTTTCTCTGTCTGTCTGTCTGCCTGTCTGTCTGTCTGTCTGTCAGTCTGTCTGTCTGTCTCTCTCTCTCTCTCCTCTCTCTCCTCTCTCTCTCTCTCTCTCTCTCTCTCTCTCTCTCTGTGTGTGTGTGTGTGTGTGTGTGTGTGTGTGTGTGTGTGTGTGTGTGTGTGTGTGTGTGTGTGTGTGTGGTGAAGTAGACATACTCTCTGCTGCACAATCTGAAGAAGACTTGCACACTCCGAGGCAGACAAACACTACACGGCCATACAGTGTGAAGCAGACAGGCTCACCACTGTACAGCCTCCCTGGAGATGACATTTCACTGCTATACAGCATCCCTGGAGATGACATTTCACTGCTATACAGCATCCCTGGAGATGACATTTCACTGCTATACAGCATCCCTGGAGATGAAATTTCACCACTGTCCAGCATCCCTGGAGATGACATTTCACTGCTATACAGCATCCCTGGAGATGACATTTCACTGCTATACAGCATCCCTGGAGATGACATTTCACCACTATACAGCATCCCTGGAGATGACATTTCACTGCTATACAGCATCCCTGCAGATGACATTTCACCACTATACAGCATCCCCCTGGAGATGACATTTCACCACTGTACAAGCCTCCCTGGAGATGACATTTCACACACTATACAGCATCCCTGGAGATGACATTTCATTGCTATACAGCATCCCTGCAGATGACAGCATGCTATACAGCATCCCTGCAGATGACATTTCACCTGCTATACAGCATCCCTGGAGAGCATTTCCTGCATCCCTGGATGACATTTCACTGCTATACAGCATCCCTGGAGATGACATTTCACTGCTATACAGCATCCCTGCAGAGACATGACACCACTATCACATCCCTGGAGATGACAGCCACTCCCTGGGAGATGACATTTCACTGCTATACAGCATCCCTGGAGATGACATTTCACTGCTATACAGCATCCCTGGAGATGACATTTCACCACTGTACAAACATCCCTGGAGATGACATTTCACTGCTATACAGCATCCCTGGAGATGACATTTCACCACTATACAGCATCCCTGCAGATGACATTTCACTGCTATACAGCATCCCTGGAGATGACATTTCACCACTGTACAGCATCCCTGGAGATGACATTTCACCACTGTACAGCCTCCCTGGAGATGACATTTCACCACTGTACAGCATCCCTGGAGATGACATTTCACTGCTATACAGCATCCCCCACTGCTATACAGCATCCCTGAGATGACATTTCACCACTGTACAGCATCCCTGGAGATGACATTTCACTGCTATACAGCATCCCTGGAGATGACATTTCACTGCTATACAGCATCCCTGCAGATGACATTTCACTGCTATACAGCATCCCTGGAGATGACATTTCACCACTGTACAGCATCCCTGCAGATGACATTTCACTGCTATACAGCATCCCTGGAGATGACATTTCACCACTGTACAGCATCCCTGGAGATGACATTTCACCACTGTACAGCATCCCTGGAGATGACATTTCACTGTTATACAGCATCCCTGGAGATGACATTTCACTGCTATACAGCATCCCTGGAGATGACATTTCACCACTGTACAACGTGAAGCAGTTTCGCCACTTTGGCTTCACAAGGGGAGCATTGCGCATGTTAATGTCTGTACTGTTTTTATTGTTTTGTCGCTGAGGAAGGCTTATTGCCGAACATTTCTTGTCTTGTTTTGTGTCGTGCATTAAAAGTGCGTTATTTCACACATTGTTTTGTGTGCTCGTCCGCTTTTTCGTCGTGTTCCGGTGACGCTGCAGTTTGTTTCCTTTGCCGATCTAAAGCAGTTGATTTCCATGTGTCAGGGTTGATCTTCAACGCTTCCAAGGACGTTTTGAGAGCGTCTTTGCAGCGTTGCTTCTTACCTCCGTGGGAACACTTTCCTTGTTGCAGCTCACCGTAGAAGCGTCTCTTCGGTAGCTGGAAATCTGGCACGCAAGCTACATGACTTGCCTATCGCAGCTGAGACAACATCAGGATGGTGTGGATGCTACGTGATTTGCCTATCGCAGCTGAGACAAACATCAGGATGGTGTGGATGCTACGTGACCTGCCTATCGAAGCTGAGACAACATTAGGATGGTGTGGATGCTACATGACTTGCCTATCGCAGCTGAGACAACATCAGGATGGTGTGGATGCTACATGACTTGCCTATCGCAGCTGAGACAACATCAGGATGGTGGGATTCTACGTGACTTGCCTATCGAAGCTGAGACAACATCAGGATGGTGTGGATGCTTGGCAGGTTTGCTTGGTTGAGCACTTCTGCGTGTGGGATTTTGTCCTGCCATGTTATGTTTAACAATCTTCTGAGGCAGGCTGCGTGGAAATGATTCAGTGACAAACAGACAGACAGACAGACAGACAGACAGACCGAAAGACAGACAGGATGGCAAACAGAGAGACAGACAAACGGACACAAGCACGCACGCACGCACACACACACACACACACACACACACACACACACACACACACACACACAAACACACACACACACACGTGCGCGCGCGCACACAGAGAGAGAGGCGAGAGAGAGAGAGAGAGAGAGAGAGAGAGAGAGAGAGAGAGAGAGAGAGAGAGAGAGAGAGAGAGAGACAGACAGACAGACAGACAGACAGAGAGAGACAGAGACAGAGACAGAGAGACAGAGACAGACAGAGAGACAGACACAGACAGTGACAGAGAGACTGAGAGAGACACAGAGACAGAGGGAGAGGGATGTGGGGGTAATGTCCAACGGTCATCAGACTAATATTTCTGTTGAATGTAGATATCATGCAGTTAGAATGCATTACGCATAGACTCTAGGAACCATACAAATTCTACTTTTTGAGAGTTAAACACAAATGAAGGAGAGAGAGAGAGAGAGAGAGAGAGGAGAGAGAGAGAGAGAGAGAGAGAGAGAGAGAGAGAGAGACAGACAGACAGGAGACAGACAGACAGACAGACAGACAGACAGACAGACAGATAGACAGACAGGCAGACAGAGATATTCAACAAGAGGTCCGATCACAAAATTTTCGCCATCTGTTACCGAACAAATAATAAAACATGCACAAATCACTCTTCTGTATGCAAAAAAGGAGGGTAATTGATCCCCAGCCGAGCGCTCTCTGTAAATGAGAGAGAGAGAGAGAGAGAGAGAGAGAGAGAGAGAGAGAGAGAGAGAGAGAGAGAGAGAGAGGAGAGAGAGAGAGAACAGATCTTTAAAGCTAATGCTTTTTACATGAAAGAAATAAAGAAAATGTATGCGTTCTGTAAAGGGCGTCTGTATAAACTGCCAAGAGGTTTTAATCAGTTCGGACTGGCCCGATCCCAAACACGTTGATGTATAATCAATATCTGGCTGGATGTATGCATGAAAAATAACTTCAACTGGGATGTTTCCTTGGAAAGCCCTCTGCAAAGTACAAAGACACCTCGGAGGAGGATAACTTACTACTAATAGTAAGACCTAGCAATTTGTATCAACTCACTTCTTCTTATGTTTTGACATGTACTTTTAACTCCGGTAAATTATACTTACTGTTCTGTCGTTTCTGTCCAGTTGTAACCAGCGTGAATTTAGATTAACGGGGGGTAAATTGCCATATGATTTTCTTCCGTCCAGGAGACAAGTGTATGTATATCATTCGGTAGGAAAATGTATCTCACTTATTAAGAGAGTTTTCATTATTCATAGTAGTTGGGGTTAACATCCACAAAAGGTTCACGAGAGGATTTCAAATGAGGGGGGAGGGGGGGGAGGGGAGGGGAGGGGGGGGCATTCATATTGATTGAAAAAAAGAATATAGGACCCAATGTATCCTTCCAGTAGATTCTGAATCTTGTTTAGATGAAAATTAAATCACTGAAATATATCTTCCATGGAGATCTTTTCATTTCACTGACTGATTTCGTCGTTGCCTACATTATGTGTCTTGACCTGTTGTTTGCAATAAGTATCCGCGAATTTCTAATACAGCTTTTATCTCCTTCGCTAGTCATGGTGGTTTCAGATAACTTAACATGTTTAGTTCGAAGCAAGACATGCTTACTAAAAATAGGAACAAATATCTTGCAAGTGCATTATCAGGATAATTGTATTGATAAACAAAACAAAAAACAAAATCTACTATATACATTCATCAGCGATAAATTCTTCAGTGTGAACGTTTCTGCAGCTGAGAAAAGATATAAATTTGGGAGCACATCTTGGGATTTAACTCCTTTCTTTGAGCAATTTAAACACACAGGAACGTGATCACTAAGAGCATAGATACAAACATCAGATTCTACTACGTTCTTGGAATCAGTTATACACGTGTGATCAATTAACGTTTCTGACTGTAATGTTATACTTGAAGCGAATGTGTTATTTGAGTTAAATGGCACTTTTCTTTTTTTTTTTTTTTTTCATGTTCATTGTATGATTCTAGTAAATCGATGTTAAAATCTCTAAGCAAGATTATTTCAATAAAATAATTAATACGTCTTCGAGCATAAGTTAAAAAATCATCGGAATTTTCGATTCTTTCTTCTGTTTTTCTTTCTTTTGTTTGTGTGTTTGTTTGTTTTTTTAATAAGAAAAACGACTAGAACTTTCTGTTTGTTTTTCTATCTCAGTAGAAAGAAACTCGTGGAGAGCGTGGCAGCAAAGAGTCCTCAGAAGAGAAGCCCCCTTCAAGCAAGTGTTTCGGCCCTTATCTCCTGACACTCTAGGGGGGTTGGGCCACACCCGGTTCATGACTCCGGATGTCCCTCTGCTGCCATTTTTTTCCC
>JADBJO010036098.1:2500-11451 GCA_016801955.1 Conus betulinus | reverse complement strand
TATGCGACACCAACACACACACCACACACACACACCCACACACACACACCAACACACCACCACAAACAAACACACAAACACACACACACACACACACACACCCCAACACACACACAAACCAACACACACACACACACTGAATCCTGACTCGAAGGCTCTGAAACCATTTACTGTAGTATTTGCGACAGAAGTGTGATTTTGTGTGTTCTTTTGTACTGACATTTTCTTCGAAACCCCCTAAGGACCCCAAAAAACCTTAAAATAATAGTAAAATGTGAGGAGAGGGGGGGGGGGGGAGGAGGGAAGGGGGGGGGAAGGGCAGCGAAAAAAAAGGGGGGGGAAAAAGGGAAAACGGAAAAAACAAGAAAATAAAATAGGAAATAGGGGGGAAAGGGGGGGAAGGGGGGAAGAAGAAAGGGGGGGGGGGGGAAGGAAAAAAACTGGAAATAAAAAAATAATACCAATATCAATCTCAAATTGGACCACTTTCAAAAAACAAAAGGAAAAAAATTAGAGGGACGGGAAAGGAAACATTTTAAGTTTGTGTACGTGGAATAATAAAAGCAGAAATTGTAACAACAATAAACCAAATTACATTTAACTGTACTGAGATCAAAAATCTACTCTCTCTCTCTTCTCTCTCTCTCTCTCCTCTCTCTCTCTCTCTCCTCTCTCTCGTCTCTCGCAGGGAACACAATAAAAAAAAAAAAACACCGGCCCCTAAACACAACACCCTCCCCACCCCACCACACACAACACTAAAAAAAAAAAAAAAAAAAAAAAAAAAAAAAAAAAAAAAAAAAAAAAAAAAAAAAAAAAAAAAAAAAAAAAAAAAAAAAAAAAAAAAAAAAAAAAAAAAAAAAAAAAAAACAAAAAAAAAAAAAAAAAAAAAAAAATAAAAAAAAAAAAAAAATAAAAAAAAAAAAAAAAAAAAAAAAAAAAAAAAAAAAAAAAAAAAAAAAAAAAAACAAAAAAAAAAAAAACAAACAAAAAAAAAAAAAAAAAAAAAAAAAACAAAAAAAAAAAAAAAAAAAAAAAAAAAAAAAAAAAAAAAAAAAAAAAAAAACAAAAAAAATAAAAATAAGGTAAAAAAAAAAAAACACAAAAAAAAAAAAAAACAAAAAAAAAAAAAAAAAAAAAAAAAAACAAAAAAAAAAAAAAAAAAAAAACCGCCACCACCCTCTAACTAGTAACCCCACCCCCTACCCTAACACACACCCTCCCCCCCACCCACACACAACACAACAACACATCACGCACAAATCCGCTCCGTGTCTCCCTTACTCACGTGTATGCGAAGCATCGCCACATATATTTCACCTTTGACCAACTACTCCGCGATCTCTCTTCGCCTCTCTCTCTCGCTCGCGACCCGCGCGCGCGCCCACAAATCCACACCTTTTCTACACTTTCACTCACTATACACACACTTCATCACATCACAAACACATTTCATCACACACAAACCGCACAAAACCCCTGCCCCCGCCCCACTGCACACACTCAATGATACTTATCACATCGAAAGTAGATGTACGCCGTACGGAACATGCACTCACTATACACATACCAAAACTCTCTAACTCTCTCTATCGCTCTCTCTCTCTCTACTCTTCTCTCTCTCTCTCTCTCTCTCTAGCGCGCTGCGCACAGCTAATGCCAAAGTTTCGTAAAATGGAAGAATGAGACCCCTAGTACACTGTGGAGAGTTCGGACCAGCTATGTCAGTAACAAATTCTTTTGCTCTACGTTGTACATCAGACAACTAAACAAAAAAAAAGAAACAAACAAAAAAGAAATCGTTAGAAATATCTGGATTGAGACTTGATCAGATTTACAGCCAAATGGCTAGATTCCACCCATTTTCTGGGTTGGACAAAACCACACTATGCAATGTTAAAGGTAGATTTTTAGACAAAATTTTATCATGAAGACATTGAAAATACGCTTTTGTTACGGAACATTCAAGTAAAAAATGCGATTAACATTAAGATTTTGACCACAGACACACAAAGGGATGGTTTTTAAAAACCTGCCTAACCAACCATCCACCCGTATTCTGTGCAATAAATTTCGATTCGGAATAGAACCTGGCGGACTTATACAATGACTGTTGGGGCAGTAAGATCCATCTGTTCTTCTGAATGACAACTTCAAGGTACTGTGTTTCTTGTCTGGCCCCAGAGTGCTTTTGTCAGCATATTGTTTTATTTCAAGTCACACACACACACACACACACACACACACACAACACAACACACACACACACACACACAAACACACACACTTACACACCATACAACACACCACAAATACAAACACACTCTCACATGGACACACACACACACACAACACACACAAACACACACACACACACACACACACACACACACACACACACAAGGAAGAGCAAGCACATACTCGCGTGGGCGCATGGTGTGCCCTTGGCACCGTTTCAAAATATCAAACGAAATGAAATATTAACAAGCGCGAGCACCTGCTCGCGTGGACGAACTGTGTGTGCGTGGACCATCTTCAAAACAACGACGTGTTATTAACAGTCTCTGCATTCTTCCATCTTCCAACAACAAGATAAATACGTAAAATACTGGGCTGAAATTGTCTGGGTTGTTGATGACGGCCTCATAAATCTACATTGCACGTGCCGGCTGTGCCGGTTTTATTACCTTCAATTCTACAGACAGCCTCCTGATTCTCTGGTTATCATGATGGTCATTTTAGTGGAAAGGAGGAGGTAGACGTTTTATCAACTTGCTCTCACGAGAAAGTTTGATGCTTAGCTCGCTATTCGTATCACTTTTGCGAATGTTGGATCTCTTCCCCTGTCCATCCACACAATGACATCCCAACAGCAGGGTGGATGAGTTCTTCCTGGAAGATTTTAGGGGGTGGGCTAAAAATCCAGGTTATCTATAATCCTGCTTTCCCCTCCAGTCCTGTGGTGGTAAAACATTCCAATAGATTAACAAAAAGGTGATATTCTGTGCTCTGAAAATAGACACACAGCACTTTCATTCTCTGTCTCTCTCCATTTGGAGAACGACACACTTTAGGGACTTAAACCTCGGGACAACATTCACAGTGGCATTATAATCACCACACGACATCCCTGTCCCGTCAGGATTTCAGTAAGGTACAGCTGAGGCATCCCAGGCTGAGTGTTGCCTTCAGCTTCAAACCTCTGAAGTTCTAAGTTCTCTGTGTTTCTGAGTGCAGAGAGGTCTGCTGTAGTGTGGTTAAAGCTTTGTGTGTTGTTCTCCTTACCATGGGGGAGTCACGGGAAATAACGTCACATCACCCCAGCTTATCCTGATTGTCACCGTTCAGGAAAAAATCAGCAAATAGATAAATGACCAATAAGTGAAAGAGAATGAATGTACTATTTGCCATCTTGATATATGGGTGCTGCGTTGTTTTTGGTTGTTTTCGTTTGTTTGTTTTTTCAGTTCAGCTTGCTGTCTGTTTGTCGTGTTTCATTTAGTTGTACTTAGATTATTTGCCTACTTTATCTTTTTTTTTTTTTTTCAAATAAAATTTTCTTACTAATTCATCTATGTTGTGTTATATAAGTTGTACTTCAATTGCTTGCCTGCTTCATCTGTTTTCATATATAAATTCATACTTATTTATCTTACTAACACTTGCATTTGTACTGAATGCTTTTCTGTTCGTATTCTATTATAGCGCATCTTTAATTGCATGAAAGCGTTTAAAAAACAAAACAAAACAAAACAAACACAGAAACAAAAAACCGTTTCGAACAAATAACGAGCTACCAAGGAGTCGGGAAACCACACTGAGCTGGCTCTCAACGTCAACATCAGAAACACAAGAAAATTGCAAGCTGAGTGTGCACACAAATGCTTATTTGCCAGTGTGTGTGTGTGTGTGTGTGTGTGTGTGTGTGTGTGTGTGTGTGTGTGGTGCGCGTGTATGTGTGTTTTTGCATGCGTGCGTGTGTGCGTACGTGCGCGCGCGCGCGCGCGCGCGCGCGCGCGCGCGCGCGTGTGTGTGTGTCTGTGTGTGTGTGTGCGTGTGTGCGTGCGTGCGTGCGTGCGTGCGTGCGTGTGTTTGTGTGTGTGTGTGTGTGTGTGTGGTGTGTGTGTGTGTGTGTGTGTGTGTGTGTGTGGTGTGTGTGTGTGTGCGTACTGAAAAGTACGAGGTACAGAGAGATTGTATATTTTTACTTATTATAACTGTAATGGAAAATATCCTGCTTCGTCTTTGAAAAAGTGTGTGCGTGTGTGTGTGTGTGTGTGTGTGTGTGTGTGTGTGTGTGTGTGTGTGTTGTGTGTGTGTGCCTGTGTACCTGTGTATGCAGCAGTGTCCTAGGATGTTGTTCGGGATGGGAGTGCTTGTTTATGTTTTCAGTCTTATGATTTGTTCTTATGCAAGGGGCAAACACAGTACAATGCACTACCATTACTTCTTTGCAGGCAGTCACAAAAATCACCGTTCTGTCCACAGTATTGCATTCAATGTGACAATGTGTGTGTGGAGAGGATTTTTTAAGACTCGTAGATGTCACTCTCTTTTCCACTTCACTTTGCATCTTCTTTTTCTCTGTTCTTTGCACTACCGGATACTGCGAACACAGCAGAATAACTGCAAACGCAGTTAACTGCAAACACAGCAGAATAACTGCAAACACAGCAGAATAACTGCAAACACAGCACTTTAACATTTGGATGCATTTTAAGTCAATGTATTTAATTCTCGAAAACATTTTCTTGTTTGCAAACTAAAAATAAGAAAACAAGTGTTCATAGAGTATGTTGTGATGTGGTAAGTTTAATATACAAGCTACGTTTGAACTCTTGGAAGACCAAATATTCCCAAAATATAGCGTGTGCATGTTCTAAGCCATTATCTGGTGAACATATACTTTTCCATTGCCCATTTTGAATGCTCTTTATTCAAAAGCAAACATTGAAATCTCGAAATGTAAAACGGTTTACGCTATTTCTTTCAGTTCAGAAATTGTTGATGTTGCAAAAATTATCTCTCAATATCAAATTAGCATAATTTTATGATCACGATAGTGTAGTTTATATTTAAATTTGCACTGTTCTTCACATTATTCCTGCCTTTTCCTCGCCTCCGTCCTCCTCCTCCCCCCCCCCCCCCCCCCCCCCCCCCCCCCGTAAAGTCTAATATCACCAAGTGTGAACAGACTATAAATCAACAACACACACACGCACACACACACACACACACACACGCATGCACGCACGCACGCACGCACGCACGCACGCACGCACGCACGCACGCACGCACGCACGCACACACACACACACACACACACACACACACACACACACACACACACACACACCTAGTGCAAAACGTAATTCATTTTAAGAAATTGCAATGAAAAAATTACGGAACGTTATACGATCACGCTTGACCTGAAGTCAAGATATCAGGCTTGACCTACTCTTCACATCTGTCCTTGGCGGAGCTAAATCAACAGTGTGATACAAGACATTTTCAAGATCGAAGAAAGAAAAAAACATGCAGAGAGAGAGAGAGAGAGGAGATAAGAGGAGAGAGAGAGAGAGAGAGAGAGAGAGAGAGAGAGAGAGGAGAGAGAGAGAAGGGAAGGAAGGATCACAAAGGATGTACAGAAAATGGAAAACAAACCAAAAACAAAACACACAAGCAAAGGGGGAAAAAAACAAAAACAAAACAAAACAAAAAAAAAACAACCCTACCCCCCAAAAAACAACTCTTTGCTTTCAGCACATCCTCATAGCTGCAACATATTATGGTCAGAAATGGACTCGATTTTTACGCCCTTTTAGTTCAAGGGACATAACTCAGGTGATCTCTGTAGGAGTTAGAGACCGGGGCACAGGTGCCATGCCCAGGTGATATCTGTAGAGCCCCATCACTGGACAGCACACTGTCACAGCCCCCCCTTTGATCTCTGTAGAGCCCCTACACTGCAGCACACAAGACCATAGCCCCCTGTGACTCTGTAGAGCCCTACACTGTCCAGCACTTCTGTCTAGCCCCCTGTGATCTCTGTAGAGCCACTCTTGATGTTTCAGCACATCGTCATAGCCCCCTGTGATCCTGTAGGCCACATCACTGTCAGTACAACGCCACATAGTTAAACGCACCCAAAACACTCTTTGCTATCAAGCACTCCTCAGAGCCGTTCCACAATATACTGTTCACAAACAGGACATTGCCCCTAACTGTGATATTAGTTTCAAGGGCACCATCAAGTCAGGGCTGTGTAAATCGCAAGCAGCACATTGCGGCACCGTCTGTCAAAGTAGATCTCTGTATAACTGTTTCACCTGTCAGCAACTCTTCACAGCCCCCTGTGCTCTCTGTAGAGAGCCCCTACACAACTGTCATCTCAACTGTCGATAGCCCCCCCTAGCTCTGTCAGCTCCCTACTCTCACGGTCAGTCCACACACTGTCGCATAGCCCTTCCCCTGTGTATCTCTGCCACATATCACTGTCAGCACACTGCATCGCCGTCTTGAGCCCTGTCCCCAAGCCCCCTCTGATCCTGTTCAGAGCCCATCACTTCTCATACCTGCCACATTATCGCTCCACAGCACCCTTAACCCACGCCCTGACCCTGATCTACGTCAAACCGTTCCGCATCAGACAACTCTGGCGATGGAATTGGCATAGAAAAGTTTGTTTGTTTCTTTCCCCATTAATCCTCTTTGTTGTGTGTCCTCAATACAGCAGAGCACATGGGACTTATATGTTAAAAGTTGTCTTTTCGTCTACTTGTTAGTTGCTTGTCCCTCTCAACTCTTCCTCTTCTCTCCTCCTCTCTCTCTCGTCTCGTCTCTCTGCACGGATGGTTGTATTCACACGTCCTTGTTGTCGTTTTTTTGCCAACAAGAACAGATAAGGGAAGAGTTTAGTGACAGCCACACATGGGCCACAGACTGAGGTCTCAAGAAGAAGTTTTGGTGTCCCCCTAAGGGAAGAGATGAGGCTCTTGATGCTTACTGTTCCACTATTCTATCCAGAGTGGAATCCCATATCTCACAACCTACCAAGCGACAAAACTTAAACAAAAGAACAACGTGCCGATTTGAGAGAACTCAAAAAACTTGTGAATACCAGGGTCCTTCGAATATCACCAGCAGATAAAGGTGGAGCAATTGTGGTGCAAGATTTCAATAAATATGTAGAGGGAAGCACACAGACAGCTTCACAACACACAACTCACTATGAGCATCTGACGGCTGATCCCACAACAGATATTGCATCAAAAAATCAAAAAATCACACTCAAAGGACCATATCGACGATGACTGCTACAGGTGGGGTGTACTGGAGCCTGAGAAAACTAAGACACCTTATTTTTACCATCTTCCTAAAGTCCACAAAGATTTACACACAAACTCTCCTGGACGTCCAATTGTGTCAGGAGTCAATGGACCAACTGAACGTCTCTCAAAGCTAGTGGATCATTGGCTCCAGCCTCTTGTACAAAACCTGACGTCCTACATCAAAGACACAACTCACTTCCTGAACATCTTGGAAGAATGGAAAATCACTCACTCAACAGCCTCTGGCGAGTGAAGTATTGATCGTCACTGTTGATGTGGTTGGGTTGTACACACACAATATATACCTCATCATGAAGTGGCGATTTCCCTGAAAGAAAATCATCGCCAGTTTTGGTCATCATTTGAAAGAAGGCCCCTCTGTTCCATTACTACTGGAGATCGTTGAACACGTCCTTCAAAACAACGTGTTTGATTTTGATGGTGAGCTGTTCCAACAAGTCCATGGCACGGCAATGGGGACCCCAATGGCTCCCTCCATTGCAAACATCTTCATGGCATGGTTAGAACAACGGCTACTGGCAACTTCACCCTGGCATGTCCATCCAAAATTCTGGCGTCGTTTCATTGATGACATTGTCATGCTCTGGTTCCATGGGGAAAGCCAGCTGCTTTTGTTCCTCAACTGGATAAACAACCAGCATGCCACGATAAAGTTTACAGCCAACTATGGCAGAAACCAACATCCCTTTTTCTGGACGTCAACATGAGCATCAAGGGGGATACAATCACCACAGACCTTCACACTAAATCCACGGATGCTCACATGTACCTACCCTTCAGCTCCTGCCACCCTAGACACTGTCTGAGAGGCATCCCCTACGGGCAGGCTATCCGCCTGCGAAGAATCTGTTGTGAAGATGATGTGTTCCTGAAACGATGCAGAGAGCTGAGAACCCACCTACATAACCGTGGCTATCCATTAGCTCTGGTGGACTCTGCCATCAACAAGGCACAGACACTTCCCAGGAAGGATGCACTCCAGTACCAACGGAGGAACCATCAGTCAGACAGGGTGCCATTTGTTATCCGCCATAACCCTTCCAACCCTCCTCTGGCCTGGCCTTTTGGCTGAAGGAAAAAATGACGGAGCTCCACAGAAGTAGACGCATGAAGAGAGCCGTTCCCAAACCTCCCATTGTTGGTGAGCGTAACTGTCGCAATCTGAGGAACCTTCTGATGCCCAGCAAACCACCAGCAGTGCAACATCAAGCGTCTGCCACAGATTCATTGGTACCAGGTTGCTTCAAATGCACAGCGAAACGATGTGTTCTGTGCAAGGAACACCTGGAGGAAACGACCTCTCGTTCAAGAGTGTTCGCACAGGTCACCAGTTCCAATAAGGGACTCAGCTACATGTAAAAGTACCAACCTAGTGTACCTGATCAACTGTGGACATTGCCAGGATGTACAGTATGTTGGTGAGACGGGAAACAGCCTACAAACACGCTTCAGTGGTCATCGCTCTGACATCATCAGAAAGCAAGATACACTTGTAGCACGCCACGCCATTTCTGTGGACCTGGACACCAGCTGTCAGATTTGAAATGTTGTGTGATTGAACTCATAAAGACCACAGACACACAGAAAAGAAAAAAAGAC
>JADBJO010036097.1:10000-11452 GCA_016801955.1 Conus betulinus | reverse complement strand
GTGTTGTGTGTGTGTGTGTGTGTTTGTGTTTGTGATGTGCTGTGCGTTTTTTTGTGTGTTGTTGTGTGTGTGTGGGTGTTTGTGTGTGTGTTAGCCAGAGAGGGGGCAATCCGAACTGTGTGTGTTGTTGGTGGTGTGTGTGGTGTGGTGGTGTGTGTGTGTTTGTAATATATCCATATATATCATTATATGAGCGAGAGAGAGAGAGATAGAGAGAGAGATAGAGAGAGGCAGAGAGAGTGAGAGAGAGAGAGAGAGAACAAGACAGAGACAGAGCGACATAGAGAAACAAACGATATATAAGAGTGTGACCTGGAATTCCTCTCTCCTCTCTCTCTCTCTCTCTCTCTCTCTCTCTCTGGTGTTGTTGTGTGTGTGTTGTGTGTGTGGTGTGTGTGGTTGTGTGTGGGTATGTGTGTGTGTGTGGTGTGTGTGTGTGTGGTGTGAGTGATACGCGGGGGGGGGGGGTGTGGGGGGGGGGGGGGTTGTGGGGGGTGGGGGGTTGTGGGGGGGGTGGGGTGTTTTGTTTGCGGGTGTGTTGGTTATGGTTTTTGGTTGGGGGGGGTTTTTTTTTTTTTGGTTTTGGTGCGGTATCCGATTTGTTTTGTGTGGTGTGTGTGTGTGGGAGATAGAGCAATTAAAAACTCGTGTTGTGTGTTTGGTGTGTGTGGTGTGTGTGTGTGGGTGTGTGTGGTGTGCAAGAGAGCCGTAAGACAATACAGACAGACGGACAAACAGACAACGGACAGACAGAACTAGGTGACAGAGACAACGGCGATCGACTTGTGATGTACAACCATACCTTCATACTTTTTTTCATGGGAAAAAAAACGACGAAGGTGATTGAAAATATTCCGCTTCTTCTGTCATCATCGAACTTGAAAGTAGTCACCCAGCACATCACCCCCACCCCCCCCCCGCCCATATTCACACCCACCCCCTCCCACCCCCCCCCCACCATCCCCAAAACCGCCCATCCCCCGACAGAGACCCGACCCCCTACCTCACTCAACAATTAAAAAAAAACAAAGAAGGTAATACAGGGATAGTTTTTTTATTTGCTTTTATAATAGTTTTTAGTTAGTCGTTTATTTTAAATTATTCCTTTTAATCTTCCTGCTCCAAACAAAACTGCCTGCTGTAAAACGGTGAATAGGCAGCTTGAATATTGCAGTTATATTCGTAGAAAGCTGGTCTTTTCTCATCTTCTCTAATCAGCACCTGTCATAAGAGAGCGTGCTGAAGAATAATCGTTTGCATGCACCAGGGGGAACCCCATTTTCTCCTCTCCCGGGCGTTTATGACATGTGTTGGTATAAGAGTCCGGGCACAGTTCCATGTTTGCTGTCCTTTTTTTGTGCCTGAACATGCACATGTCAGACCTCTGTATCTTGTCCTCGATTTGGTGTCCTTTGGAAAAGTCTCCTCTCTACTATCTCTCTCTCGCATCTC
>JADBJO010036097.1:0-2500 GCA_016801955.1 Conus betulinus | reverse complement strand
AGGATTGATCCCTGGAAGTCTTTTGGCCAGCGGGACGAAACAACAAACAACACCGTTTTTATTTGGACGAGCGATAACTAAAACCAGCACGGACCCGCTTTTTTTTTTTTTCGTTTTATTTTTTTTTACTTGTTGTTGTTGTTATAATCCAGTCCCTCCCCTGAGAAGGAACTACAATAAGCAGTGGAGACAATGATGTATGAAAAACACAAAAAAAACACACACACAAAATCGGGTCATGCGATGGTTAAGGAACATCTAATGAAAAAAGAAAAGATAAGGGGGGGGGAACGAGTGTGAAGTGTGGGGGGGGGGGGGGGGGGGGGGAAGAGGAGTGGAGTAGGAGAGGGGGGGGTTAGAGGAGAGCGAGGGGGGGGGGGGGATTTATTAAAAGTCCTTTACGGACAACAGTGAGCGTGTATTTAAATAAGACAAGAAATGATATGACCCAAAGTTATGCACAACATTTGGAGAGAGAGAGAGAGAGAGAGAGGAGAGTAGAGATGGCCAAACAGTAAAGACCAGGACAGACAGGGGACAGACAGACGGAGAACAGAGCGACAGAGAGAGAGAGAGTGGGCAGAAGTAGCAAACGAATAATATGTAATATTTTAAATACGGAAAATAGTTATATTAAAAATAATACTAAGACAACGCCAAGGTAAACAGAGTGACATGCATATTAAAGACCCCAGAAGAGACGAGGAGAGCGGAGAGGAAGAGGCGTGAGAGAGAGGAGAAGGAGATGGTGGTTTAAGGCGAGAGGAGAGGGGAGAGAGAGAGAGAGAGGAGAGAAGAGGGGAGAGAGGAAGCAGAGAAGGCACATAGCAGACAGACCAGAGTACAGACAGGGGACGAGAACGAAATTTATTTTTTTAACAGGGGGTAATGAGATATAACGAAAATTGCACATGCTTTTTTTTTCAACCCAGCCCTGGTTTCATAAAAAAAAAAATAAAAAGAGGGGTGAGAGAAGAGGAGAGATGAGAGAGAGAGGAGAGGGGGAGAGGGTGAGAGGAGAGAGAGATGGGAGAGAGGGAGAGAGAAAGAAAAAAGCAACGTGGGAAACACGCAAGAGGATGAGAGAGGAGAGAGGGAGAGAGACGAGAGAGAGAGGAGAGAGAGAGCGGAGAGAGAGATAGAAAAAGCAAGTGGGAAACAAGCAAGAGAGAGGAGACGAGAGGGACAATGAAGGAGAGATGAGAGAGAGAGAGAGAGAGAGAGGAGGAGAGAGAGAGGTTGATGGATGCGGAGGGGCAAGTAGGGAGAGAGAGACGAGAGAGCCAGGGGACAAAGGAGAGGGACAAGAAGAACATGAGAAATGAGAAGATTGAAGCAGTATAAAGAAGCCAGGACGGTGTTAGGTGAAACTTTTCGGTTGGAGTTGACGACGAAACAGGGAGCAAGCAAGGGGGAACAAGGAAAGGGAAAAGGAGGAGAGGGGCAAAAGGGGAAAAAGGGGACAGGACCACGGGCCAAGGGGGAAACGGGCCCGGGGAGAGGGAACCCCGGGAAAACGGGGAAAGGGCAAAAGGGGAACCACAAAGGGGAAACGGGGGGAGTACACAGGGGACAGGGGAAAAGGGCAACCGGGGAAGGTACAAGGGCACATCAGGGGCGCGGGAAAAAGCGGGCAAGGGGGACAAAGAGGAAAAGGGGAAAGGGGGCAAAAGGGGGCACCCACTGGCGGCGGGAACTAAGGGACACTATGCGAACCGTGCACACGGTGCAATTGTACCGTGCCAACTTTTCCATTTGCCATTGCCACTTTTCCCCGGTTCATCCGGAACACGGGTCACAGCAGCTGATTGAACTGTACTTTAAAAAATAGCTACACATGTGTGAAAAGAGAGAGAGAGGATGATGGTGAAGGATACTCGCAGTGACCACCCACACAAGGTGTTGAGGGGAAAGGGTGCCACGGCCTGGAGATGAGAGAGAGGGGGAGGGCGGAGAGAGGAGAGAGGTGGGGGGGGTGGTGGGGGCGGAAAAGAGAGAGGGTGGTGCAATTGAGAGAGAGAGAGGAGAAGGCAGGGGGAGAGAGAGGAGAGAGAGAGAGGAAGGACAGAGAGAGGGTGGGGGGCAGTGTGTGTGTGTGTGTGTGTGTGGTGTGGTGTGGGTGTTGTGTGTGTGTGTGTGTGTGTGAAAAGAGAGAGAGAGAGAAGAAAGAGGAGGAGGGAAACAAAGAGACAGAGAAAGAGAGAGAGAAAGCAGAGAAGGACAGAATTGAGAGAGAGGGCAGTATTGATGAGAGGGACACTGAGAGAGAGAGACGAGAGAGAGAGAGAGAGAGGGGGGGGAGGGGAGGGGTAGCGAAACGAAACAGTGGAGGGGGAGGGGGGACCAAAAGTGCAAAAAGGGCGCGCATACAGACGCCGATCTAGCGCGCGCGCGCTCGCGCTTCGCGCGCCGCGCGCTCGCGCGCGCGCGCAAAAGGCCACGGGCGAGAGTAAAGCCGCGCTCGACCCCCGCCGCAGGCCCGCTCGCGCGCGTGCGTAGA
>JADBJO010036096.1:0-11453 GCA_016801955.1 Conus betulinus | reverse complement strand
GGATCAGGATCAAAGACTCCTCAGCAGCTCTGCAGCAAAATCCCAAAGATCTGAAAAATATGCGTCCGTGTTCCAGATCCCTGAAACACGAGGCCTGCGACATCACTGAAGGGATCGTGTCGTGTTAAGCTAGGAAGGACACAGGCATTGCACCCTGGGAAAGAAAACACTAAAACCTAGAAATGAAAGAAGTCGCCAAGTCCTGGGAAAGAAAAACACACCAAATCCCGGAAAATTTGAGACACAAAAACACTGGGAAAAAGGACATTAAACCCCAAAAGAAAGAAAACTATTACTACATGGAACCCTGGCGATGAAGAAGCACCCAAGGGAGAGAGAATGACTGACAGGGAGGGGGGGGGGGGGGTTGTTGTTAGAGTGGTGGTGGAGGTGTGATGTGTGTGTGTGTGGTGTGTGGTGGTGGTGGTGTGTGGTGTAATGGTGGTGGAATGGTGGTAGTGTGGTGGTGGTGGTGGTGGTGTGTGTGATGGTGCTGTGGTGGTGGTGTGGTAGGGGTGGTGTTTTGGTGGTGTGGTGTCGTGTGTTTATGGTGTTGTGGTGGTGTGTTGGGGTGGTGTGTTTGGTGGTGTAGTGGGCGTGTTTATAGTGTTGCAGTGATTGTGTTAGTGATGGTGGTGTTGTGGTGGTATGGTGGTGATGTGGTGTGGTGGTGGTGGGGTAGTTGTGAGGTTGTGGTATGGTTGTGGTAGTGGTATGGCGATAGTTGTGGTGTTGGTGTTGTGGTGGTGGTGGTGGTGGTGGTGTGGTGGTGGGTGGTGTGTCGTGGTAGAGTGGTTGTGGACTGGGCCAGTTTGGTCTGGGATAGGGTAGGGTCAGGGAAGGTCAGTGAAGGTAGGGGAGGGTGAATCTGGCCTTGACCATTTGGCCTGGGCTGGCCTGGGCCTACGCTGGGCTAGGCCTGGGCCCTGGCCATGGGGAAGGGTAGGGTAGGGTGGGTCGAGGAGGGTCAGCCTTGCCTTGGCCACCTAGCCTGAGACCGTTTGGCCTGGGCTGGCCTGGGAATCTAGGGCGAGAACAAGAGCAGTAAAACACTTCTTGTTCAAATGACCACCTTTCCCAGACACATGAACAATCTGACCCCCAGCTGGCCGATGACCGATCCACGGATACCTCCAACTCTATTGCCTCACAATCATGTCATAAAAAGATAAACATCCCCTGCACACTGGTCCCAGGATGCACAACAACTCCTTCAACTGTATCCATCTATGGAACACAACAGAAGGCAGCCAGCAACTCTGATTCCCGGGAACCATCACCCTGACTGATGAATCACCAGAACAGGGAATAAATGCGCAGAATGAATGGCAATGGTTACACCAGAGACAAATATGTACATATACATCTATATGTACGTATTTCTCTAGCCAGGCTTCTTTAGTACCCCCCCCTGCCCCTTCCTCTGCTCCCCACTTATTTAACTAATCCAACACACCATCCAGTCACTAACAAAACTAAAGGCATGCAGTGGCGTTGTTGAAAGATCCGTATGGAAGAGAGATCCGACTTGTGACACGAATCGCGAATCAGCCACGAATCAGGGGCGAATTTAGACATCCTCGACAGGAACACGATCGACGTTAAAGCCTATACTGAAGCCAGTTCCACGGGACCTGTGTGAACTCCATGCTGATATGACCGCCATGACACGTTCTCTGCAAAACAAGGGGTACTCAGACAGTACCAGGGGATCCCAAGAGACAATCAAGAAATGCATGCCTTTCCTGAAGCATCTCGTCTGGTACCACTGCTCTGTACCTTTGGTCCGCAGACAACTGTCACAGAAACCAGAGCAGCCATGTGTCACACAGGGAAGGCCAGTGGCACTCTTCTCTATGCACTACAGCTCTGACACCTCCAGTATCCCTACACCCTGATAAGCTCCCACGCGCAGGAGCCGGTCAAGCTGATGCCACCGTAAAATGGATCTCATGGTAAGGCCAGTTCGATCCATTCAGACCGTGTTATCTAAATACTCCACCAGAGATATTTTTCTCTGTATATGTCTCCGACTATGCGGCGCCAAAGTTTCTTATCCACACACAAGTTCAACACCGGAGTATCCTGCATATCTTTCAGTCTTGCCAGGAGCTAAATGATGCGCTCGAAAGGGCCTCCCCCTAACCCCTACCTCCCCCCCCCCCCCAAAGCTACTAAAGCCTAGTCAAAGCCACCATTCTGCACTAGACTCCCTGTCCTAACAACCAACCACCCGAGGTGACAAGCCACCTGGGAGTCGGAGTTTCTGAACACCTACTCCTGTATCCCACAGACAGATGTAGTCAAAGAAGGCACCGTACACAGTGGTTCCTGCTTACAGAAGACCCCCACCGATCCATGACAGACTGAGGCGACAGAATTTGCAGATCTGTGGAAAAAAACGTGGCAATGACAAAATGAAAACCACACTTTTCACGCATCAAAAGTAAGCAACACTGCCGGGGCCGGGAACCTCTTCAAGACTTCCCACAGACCTCTGTACAAGCACTAGCGCGAAGCGCTGGACAATAAAAACACCCTAGGTCTGAACGTTGGACATGCATATTTCAGTTCAGACCTCAACACACACGGCCAAACAGGTCTTAGTGTAAAATATTAGAGTCCCCACTGTTGTGAACCTCGGTTTAGTCTCATTCAAAGGACTGTAAGGGAGATGGAGTCAGAACCAATGCCAACTCCGAGTGAAAAATCCCCCTGGACCGAAACGGTCCGGCGGAGATTTCAACCACCCCAGGATCACCATGATTACGAGTCTGGCGCTCTACTGCTGAGCTATTCCGACCCCCTGGTATGGTGTGGTGTGTCGTTGTGTGTTGTGTTCTGGTGTGTGTGTGTAATGTAATGTTTGTTGGTGGTGTGGGTTGGGGGAGGAGTGTTTTTGACGATGATGTTGGGGGGTGGGGGGTTTTGTTTGAGTGTGTGTGTGTGTGTGTGTGCATTGTGTGTGTGTGTGCATTGTGTTTTGTGTGGTGTGTGTTGTGTGGTGTGTGTGTGTTGTGTGTGTGTGTGTGTGTTGTGTGTGTGTGTGGTGTGTCGTGTTTTGTGGTGTGTGTGGAAGTGTGGTAGTGATGTATGTGGTGTGTGGTGTGTGTGGTGAGGGTGAGGTGAAGATGTGGTGGGGGTGGGGGGTGTTGTGGTTGGGGTATAATGGGGGTGGGGGTGTGTTGTGGTGGGGGAAAGAAGAGGGCAATGAATCCTTAAAACGAAGACAGACTAAACACTTTGGAATAAAGAAGGCACTAAGTACTGCGGACGTTATGGGTATAAAGCCTGGGAAAGAAGGCATGGACCCTGGGAAAGGACAGAACACTAAATCCTGGTAAAAGAAAAATGCACTAAACCCAGGAAAAAAAAGACTCGTGATCTTAGGACAGAAAAAACCCTGGGAAAGAACGTGGCACTAAATCCTAGGAAAGAAGAGACATAATACTCTCAGAAAGAAAACCCAAAGTCCTGGAAAAGAAAACGCACAGAAAGAATCACTGAAGACTAGAAAAAAAGGAAAGGTACACCCCAATTCAAAAAAGACAAGTATAAGCTGTGGAAAAATATGGGACATTAGTTTCCTGAAGGAAAGGAAATAAACATCTGTGAATCAAGAAAACAATAAACCCTGAATACGACGACTACCATCTGAGATCGAAGAAGATTCTAGTACCGCAGAAAGGAGATTTTAAACTTGTGAGTGTAGAATATATATCCCCCTGTAAAAGACAGTAGACTTTTGTGAGGAAGGCGATACTAAACTCTGGGAAAGAAGACAATGAATCCTGGGATAGAAGACGACACAACTCTACACAAGGAAACACACTACACTCTATGACAGCACACATAAACTATGAAAGAAACGGACAGCTACTGGAAGAAGTGTAAAGACGGGAGAGAAGAACAAGCAAAAAATCAGGAACATGCTCCCCCCCCATTTGTGGTTAGCCACATCCACTGAGTTCGTTCACATGGCCTGGTCTCCGTTGTCCGTTGATAAAGCAGCTCCTTTCCCCGTTGATGTAGCAGTGTCTTGTCCCTGTCAGTAACATCATCAGTATCTTCAGTTCAGATCTTATTCCATCTCTGCAAACAATCTGATTCATTCAATTCATCATCTGATTTTTATTCAATTCATCAATACTAACTTAGTTTAAGAAACATTTTTAGTTTGTGCTTTTTCCATCCAACTATATTTTGTTTTCACGCCATGTAGGCCTATTATGGGGAACTGAGTAAAAGCTTGCTGTTGTCTTCAATGTTTGTGTGTGTCCGTGTGTGTGTGTGTGTGTGTGTGTGTGTGTGTGTGTGTGTGTGTGTGTGTGTGTGTGTGTGTGTGTGTGTGTGTGTGTGTGTGTGTGTGTGTGTGTGTGTGTGTGTGTGTGTGTGTGTGTGTGTGCCTGCGCACACACACACGCGTCCATATACATCCATGTGCGTGAGGGCATGTAAATATGACTGCGGGCATGTGCTTCGATTCATATTTGTGTATGCTTGTGCATGTTAAAGCCAATGGGCGTTCAAGTATATTATAAGTGCACGCACGAACGTCTATATTCATTCATTCATTCAAAACTGAGCTTTGATAAAAAGTGTACGTTTAAACGTATGTGTCTGGTTACACACTTACACACACTTACACATGAACACACACACACACTTACTGCAGATACATCCATGCATACAGCTCATATCTAAACACACATTTTCATTTAACGAACACTCACACATACTGAATCAATGCCCTGATCATCGTAAGTTACACAGCAATGACTCAGATAAAACAAATGAGTTGCTTTAAATTTCTTTTCATCATATGATTGCAGATTTGGAGGTAAAGATACGCTGTTGTTATTCTTCACAGCTCCGCCGAAAGACCTCACAGGACTAATGAAGACTGACCCCACTGTTAAATGACACACCCCTCCAGCCACCATTCTAGGAAAACAAGCTCTACATCAAATTACTAAAAGAAGGCTCAAAACAAGATCACACATATTAGCAGGGAGAAAACAGTGTGCAGTTCAAGCTCCTTTTAGGTGATGAAAACAGACCTCCTTATCATACTAGTGATTCTAAAATTAACAGAGATGCCAGACTGGATCGTACCAGGTCTTCATACACCTATTCCAGATGTTCACAAAGTTTTTTTTTTTTTTTTTTTTGTCAGTGCTGTCCTTATTTCCCTATGTTCAGTCATGAAACGTACAGAGTTTTACCAATTTGTGAATGTCTGTGCATGTTAAAGCCAATACGTGGACATGTATGGTGGTTTTAAGGGCTTGGTAGTGAGAAACGTGGAATCAGTGTTCCGTATATCTTTGGTCCACCAGTACTAAAACAAAACAACAAGCAAACGAAAAAGCACAAGCAAGTAAAACAGAAAAGAGAAAACAAAGAATACGTCCATTTTTTTAATCCCTCTAGGGGCAGATCGCTACTATGTCCATCCACTGACAGTTCCCATGACCTGACCAACTTAAAACTTTGGCACACGCCAGAGGCGAAGATGATGAGGGGGAAACCGAACTTTATAAGAAAAGGGCCGACAGAGTTTAAACATAAAAAATGTGAACAATATTTTAAACATCTGTAAAATCATTATAAAAAATTTTTGTTATTTCTCCGGAAACCTGAATATCTTGCTTTAAAACATAACAATTAAAAAACATATTTTTCTCGAAGAAATTTCGTCTACCACAAAAACGAAAGAATATCTAGAGAGAGCTGGGATCTATGGTAAATCCAAAACATTATTTCTAAAAAAAAAAAAAAAAAAAAAAAACATTAAGACAAAAATCTGAGTGCTTTACTGCAGGGATACACACCCCTGAGAACACAAAAGGACAACGACCAATGCCATGATGGTTATAAATACCCGTTACACACACACTTTTTAAATCTTTTTGTGTCGAAGCAGTGTGACTGATGATGTCCCAAGTACATACTTAATTGGGGAACAAAATGAAAATGTAGCAGTTCTGCTACTATTACGACATTCGAATTAACTATTTTAACAAGTAGTGGCGCACCTTCTATCTGGTCTGCGATACTGGTGGTCGTCTGACAGACTGGCACCACTTCCTGTTTGGTCCTGCCACAAAAAAGCTGTGTTGAAATACTTCCGAACAAAAGTCTAACTAAACTAAACACCAAGAAAGAAGACATTAACACCTATGAATAACTATATTCCAGAAAAAGGATGCATGCATTAAACCCTAAGAAAGGAGAAAGCGACGTACTACGACGTAATTCTGTAAGAAAGAAAATATGTTAAAGTCTGTGAACGAATAGTTCCAATCATATGATCACAAAGGCACTGATTCGTGTGAAAGAGGATACAAAAGCTATGAAAGTACGGTGAAACCTGTAAGAGGAACACGAAGAACTCTGTGAAAAGGTAATAATAAACCCTAGCGCTAAGAACAATACAGGGGACAAAAGGACACTGAATTCGATAGAAAGACACACACTATGTCATCACAAAAAAGACACTAGGCCCTTTGTAAAGAGGACACTAAACTGTATGCAAGAAAGGCATTCTACCTGTGAAAGGACAACAGACCATGGGAAAGAAGATGACAGAATCATCAATAAAAGACAATAGTCCATGTGAAAGAACACAACACAAAAGGTCATTAAAAAAGATTGGACATAACAAAAATCCATACGAAAGGAAAGGAATAAACTTAAAGAAGGGGACACCACACACCAAGAATGAACTGTACACTGAATAATCTATGAAAGGACAAAAACACAAGCCCATGTGAAAAAAAGAGGACGCTAGCCCGGATGAAAGGAGATAAACACTAGCCCCTGCGAAAGAAGAGGACGCTAACCCCTATGAAAGGAGTGAACACTAGCTCCTGTGAAAGAAGACTCCAACCCCCAAGAAAAGAATGAACACACATCCCCCAAAAGAAGAAAAAACACTAGCTCCTGTGACAGAAGAGGACGCTAACCCCTAAAAAAAGAGAACAAGAGAACACTAGCCTCTGTGAAAGAGGAGGAAGCAAAAAACTCTAAAAGGAGAGAACACTAGCCCTTGTGAAACAAGAGGAAGCTAACCCCTATGATAGGACACAACACTAGCCCCTGTGAAAGAAGACTCTAACTGCTATGAAAGGAGAGAACACAAGCCCCTATGAAAGAAAAGAACACTAGCTCTGTGAAAGAAGAGGAAACTAACCTTTGAAAAAGACTAATTCTACCCCCGTGAAAAACGTTCTGAAAGGATGTTCAGCTCTATGAAAGAATACTAAATACTGTATGAAAGTAGACGAAAGAGAAGGAAAGCTAAACCCAATGAAAGGAGAACACTAAGTCATACGAGACGACACTTAACCAAGGACAGAAACAGGACCGTAAATTATGTGGTAGAAAGGGGGTCTTAAATGAGGCAGAGAGCAGTGAACAGTAAGTACTAAACAAGTAACGTTAATCTTGTTCCCCCGTGAAGAAATAAATACATGTGTATTTATTTCAATACGAGGGTGCAAGAGTTACCTTCCTTGTGTGTCTTCATGTGGAAGAAAGTTGCTGAATCGTAATAAAAGGATCCGTATGCAGGCTCCTCAATGCCATGTCAGTCTTTCTGTGGAATGCAGACTATTCAGACAAGGAGGAACCAGGTGCGCACATAGAAAATTCTGGAACAGGATCAAAGACTTCGTAGCAGCTCTGCAGCAAAATCGCAAAGATCTGAAAACATGCGTCCACGTTCCAGTTCCCGGAAATATGAGCCTACTGGAGGGGTCATTTGATACTTTCCTGAACCATCCACTCGGGTGCCTACTGTTCTGTATCTTTGTTCAACAGAAGACTGTCATAGGAAACAAGGACATCAATGGCAATCATACAAAAGAAGACTGTAACTAGGAATGACACAGGCATTACACCCTGGGAAAGAAAACACTTAAACCTAGAAGAGAAGTCACCAAGTCCTGGGAAAGAAAAGTAGACCAAAACCTGGAAAATGTGAAGACATAAAACACTGGGAAAGAGGACATTAAACCCTAGAAAGAATAGGAAAACTATACTACACGGAACCCTGGCGATGAAGGAAACACCCAACCAAGGGAGAGAAGGCGATGTTTCCTAAGGGGGGGGGGGGGGGGGGGGTTGTTGTGTGGTGGTGGTGATTTCTGATTGTTGTGTTATTGGTATAGTGGTGGAGGGTGTGGTGGTAATGGTAGTGGGATGGTGGTAGTGGTGGTGGTGGTGTGGTCGTTTTTGATGGTGCTGTGGTGATTGTGCTGGGGGTGGTGTTGTGGTGGTGTGGTGGTCGTGTTTATAGTGTTGTTGTGTTGTGGGTGGTGGTGGTGGTGGTGGTGGTGGTGGTGGTGGGTGGTGGTGTGGTGGTGTGTGGTGGTGGTGGGTGGTGGGGGGGTGTGGGGTATTGTGGTGTGGTTGTGGTGTGGTGTAGTGGTGGGTGGTGGTGTGGTATGGGTGTGGTGGTGGTGTGGTGTGTGGTGTGGTGTGTGGTGGTGTGGTGGGGTGGTGGGGTGGTGGGTGTCGTGTCGCGGTAGAGTGGTGATCGCCTGGGCCAGTTTGGCCTGGGATAGGGTAGGGTCAGGGAAGGTCAGTGAGGGTCGGGGGGACAATCTGGCCTGGGCCACTAGCCTCGGCCAGATTGGCCAAGGCTGGCCTGGGCCTAAGCTGGTCTCGGCCTGGGCCCTGGCCATGGGGAAGGGTAGGTTAGGGTAGGGTCGGGAAGGGTCAGCCTTGCCTTGGCACCTAGCCTGACACAGTTTGGCGTGGGCTGGCCTGGGAATCTAGGACGAAAGCAAGAGCAGTAAAACACTTCTTGTTCAAAAGAGAACCTTTCTCAGACACATGAACAATCTGACCCCCAGCTGGCCGATGACCGATCCACGGATACCTCCAAACTCTATTGCCTCCCAATCATGTCATAAAAAGATAAACATCCCCTGCACACTGGTCCCAGGATGCACAGCAACTCCTTCAACTGATCCATCTATGGAACACAACAGAAGGCAGCCAGGAGAATAGGAAGCAAAAACCTCTAAAAGGAGAGAACATCAACCCTTGTGAAACAAGAGGACGCTAACCCCTATGATAGGACACAACACTAGCCCCTGTGAAAGAAGAGGACTCTAACTGATATAAAAGGAGAGAACACAAGCCCCTATGAAAGAAAAGAACACCAGTTCTGTGAAAGAAGAGGAAACTAACCTTTATGAAAGGACTCAATTCTATTCTAAGAAAAAACGTTTCTGAAAGACATTCAATTCTATGAAAGAATACTAAATATTGTATGAAAGTAGACAAAAGAGAAGGGAAGCTAAACCCAATGAAAGGAGAACACTAAGCCACACGAGATGACACTTAACCAAGGACAGAAACAGGACCGTAAATTATGTGGTAGAAAGGGTATCTTAAATGAGGCAGAGAGCAGTGAACAGTAAGTACTAAACAAGTAACGTTAATCTTGCTCCCCCGTGAAGAAATAAATGCATGTGTATTTATTTCATCACGGGGGGGGAGCAAGAGCTACCCTCCTTGTGTATTACTTCATGTGGAAGAAAGTTGCTGAATCGTAATAAAAGGATCCGCATGCAGACTCCTCAATGCCATGTCAGTCTTTCTGTGGAATGTGGACTACTCAGACAAGGAAAACTAGGTGCGCACAAAGGAAATAGTTCTGGATCAGGATCAAAGACTTCCTCAGCAGCTCTGCAGCAAAATCCCAAAGATCTGAAAACATGCGTCAGTGTTCCATATCCCTGAAACACGAGGCCTGCGACATCACTGAAGGGATCGTGTGATACTTTCCTGAACCATTCCACTTGGGTGCCTACTGTTTTGTATCCTTGTTCAACAGAAGATTTGTCATAGGAAACAAGAGCTTCTATGGCAATCATACAAAAGAGGACTGTAAGCTAGGAAGGACACAGGTATTGCACCCTGGGAAAAAAAAAACACTAAAACCTAGAAAAGAAGTCGCCAAGTCCTGGGAAACAAAAATACACCAAACCCTGGAAAACTGAAGACACAAAACACTGGGAAAAAGGACATTAAACCCTAGAAAGAAGAAAACTATTACTACATATACATAGATCCCTGGTGATGAAGGAAACACCCACCCAAGGGAAAGAAGGCGATGACTCCTGGGAGAGGGGGAGTGGTGGTGGTGGTGGTGTGATGTGTGGTGTGTTAGTGGTGTGGTGGTGGAGGAGGGTGTGGTGGTAATGGGTGGAATGGGTGGTGGTGGTGGTGGTGGTGGTGTGGTGGTGTGTGTGCTGATGGTGCTGTGGTGGTTGTGTGGGGGTGGTGTTTTGGTGGTGTGGTGGTCGTGTTTATGGTGCTGTGGTGGTTGTGTTGGAGTGGTGCTTTGGTGGTGTGTGTGGGCATGTTTATAGTGTTGCAGTGATTGTGTTAGTGATGGTGGTGTGTGGTGGTATGGTGGTGGTGGTGGTGTGGTGGTGGTGGTGTAGTTGTGAGGTTGTGGTGTGGTTGTGGTAGTGGTATGGTGATAGTTGTGGTGTTGTGTGTGGTGGTAGTGGTGGTGTGTGGTGGTGGTGTGTGTTAGCTGGTGTCGTGGTAGAGTGGTGCTGGACTGGGCCAGTTTGGCCTGGGATAGGGTAGGGTCAGGGAAGGTCAGTGAAGCTCGGGGAGGTTCATCTGCCCTTGGCCATTTGGCCTGGGCTGGACTGGGCCTACGCAGGCCTAGGCCTGGGCCCTGGCCATGGGGTAGGGTAGGTTAGGGTAGGGTCGAGGAGGGTCAGCCTTGTCTTGGCCACCTAGCCTGAGCCAGTTTGGCCTGGGCTGGCCTGGGAATCAAGGGCGAGAACAAGCAGCAGTAAAACACTTCTTGTTCAAATGACCACCTTTCCCAGACACATGAACAATCTGACCCCCAGCTGGCCGATGACCGATCCATGGATACCTCCAACTCTATTCCCTCACAGTCATGTCATAAAAAGATAAACATCCCCTACATGCCAGCAACACCTTCAACTGCATCCATCTATGGAACAGAGCAGAAGCAGCCAGCAGCAACTCTGATTCCCGGGAACCATCACCCTGACTGATGAATCACCAGAACAGGAATAATGCGCAGAATGAATGGCAATGGTTACACCAGAGACAAATATATACAAATGGCAATGGTTACACCAGAGACAAATATGTACATATACAACTATATGTACGTTTTTTCTAGCCCAGGCTTTTTTTGTACCCCCTGCCCCTTCCTCTGCTCCCCACTTATTTAACTAATCCAACACAACATCCAGTCACTAACAACACTAAAGGCATGCAGTGGCGTTGTTGAAAGATCCGTGTGGAAGACAGACCCGATTTGTAACACAAATCGCGAATCAACCACGAATCAGGGGCGAAATGTAGACATCCTCGACAGGAACACGACCGACGTTAAAGCCTATACTGAAGCAGTTCCACTGGACCCTCCTGTGTGAACTCCA
>JADBJO010036095.1:10000-11456 GCA_016801955.1 Conus betulinus | reverse complement strand
GAGGAGGAGAGGAGACAGAGACAGCGAACAGGGGACAGAGAGAGCCACACTCACAGGAGATAGATAAGATGATAGATAGATAGAAGACGAGAAAAGAGAGAGATGAGAGAGAGATGGAGAAGGAGAGAGAGAGAGAAGAGGGAGGAAGGAGAGAATGAGAGAGAGAGAGGAGAGAGCACACCAGAAGGGACAAAGGGGGCAGAGGAAATTCCCGATTATAAACATTATGGCTGTTGGGACTGTACACCATGCGAACCGGAAACGCATTAGATCTCACATTAGCCACCAAACCCGTTGGCCTATAGGCCACTGTCATCCCTTTGGCATTCAAAAAAACACTATTAACGACCTGTCCACTTATGCCACACTAAGCAAAACCGAAGGAGATGAGGGGAAAGGAAGCTAGAGGGTTAGGAGAAGGGAAAGGTACAAGAGAGCAGGAGGTAGCTGTAGTAGGGAGGGGGGCCGATTGGGACATAAACATTCAAAAGGTTTTAAATGCGTGCATGGCAAAACACCAGAATCCTTCTATTCACCGCTATGGAACACTGTGAAACGTACCCTTTGCAAAACCTCAACAGGTTCTTTTCCCCAAACACATACAACGGCCCTCACACACTTCTTACCCGTCCCCGTTTCTATCTTTTCCTAAATCTTTGAATATAAACGATGATGTCTTACACGGGAGATGTGAACCGCTGCACGCACACGCCTTTAAGCAATTGCTATCATCATTAAGGAAGCTGATGGGTGGGGGGGGGGGGGGGGGTATTCTGTCACTGCTGAGCGTCAGGGACGTGATTCATCAGCAGTGCAATACCTGCTCTGTTGGGTGGCCTGCAGACGATCTGATCTTATTGATGGCACCCTGCAGACTGCTGATGCTAGCATCTGTATATGGGGCAGGGGGGAGAGACGAGTGGAAGTCATGGCACTAAGCGATTTCGTAGTGAGGCACTCAAAGAGAAGCTGTAAGTACCCAGCTTTGTGTCCTTTCCTGTCATCAGACGCCATGCAGATGAAAATAAATAGATGCCGAACACTGTTGTACCAAACTTGACAGATGTTTGTCTGGGAATGGGAATGGGATTAATGAAATGGAGAGAGGCTGACATTCCTACCGTTCCCTCACGAGCTCTTTGGGTTATGAAACCTACCTTTTATCCTCGTGACTGATGAACCTGATCTTGTCATCGTTCTAAGACTAAGCAACAAAGGTGCTATGGCAGATGATTCGCGAGTCAGAGATCTTCTTTCTCTTTGGCAACAAGGGAAAAAAAAAGGTTTACTCTATTTCTTGTTTGAAAAAAAAAATTGTATACGAATGCGGATATGAATAATTCATTCAATATAGGCCAAATCCCCTAACTGAGAGGGGTTACACATATAGTACAGAAATCAAAATTATTACAAATATTGCTTCGACAATTCTCGATTATCAAATTTCATATTTGTT
>JADBJO010036095.1:0-5000 GCA_016801955.1 Conus betulinus | reverse complement strand
ATGACTGCATTCCGTCAATCCCTGATCGTTCAACACAGGATTACACCGGCACATCGCAGACATCATGCAGAACACGTCGCGAGCACCGTGAGGAACGAGAATGCCGCCAGAAGCCTGTGGATACAGGCCATGGAGCCCCAGTGGATGTTCCAGGGACATCGCCTTCCCATCCTCCACAGCCACAGCGAACTCCACGCCCCTCAGCAGAGTGACGGTCAATCAATGGGGCGTCAGACTCACGTCCACACCGAATACGGAAGACGAGAACCATGTGCCCAGACCCAATTCTCGGAACGCTAGGGACCGTCTACCCGTGGAATCCCATCTCCATCATAAACATGACAAGCAGACATCTTGCCTGATAAACTGGTGAAGTTGCACCAACTTCTGAAGCAAACCAGCTGGGACCAGTGGTCGGTCGGGAACGTGCTGTGCATAGTGCATTCTATAGCAGCTCTGACCCCTCTTGTGATGCCCCTCTCCCTCCTTCCACCCAGCAAGCAGTCCCCGATGGACCTGATGCAGATCTGGCCTCCCACACACCTTGTTCGCCACGCCCCATCCTCAACCACTCCACCTGCCAGTGAGGCCAAGACAGACGACAGCACCACCATGGTGAAACGCCTGGTGGACACATGGACTGGCGCAGACGAATTAGAGAGTCAGTCTTTTGGGCAGTCTGACGGTAGACGTGACGGGATGAACTGTTCAAGTATAACCCATCTTCCTGTGGTGTCAGAACAACAGAACTGTTCTATGATTTCAGAAACACCTACAATACATGGCAGACAAACACGCAGCAAAACAAAGATGGCAATTGGACGTACAATGACAAACATGGCACAGGATAAAAACAACTCTCAGACAAAAGCAGGTCACAGACTGTTTCCCACGCATCGAAACAGGATCATCACGGTGGATAGAAGCAAATCTGTAGACACCTAGGGATTCGGCCCTGCCCTTGTCACCGTATCTGGGGTTGTACCAGGCCCTGCAAACGATGCTAATGCAGAGAACTGTTGCATTTCTTTTCTCTCTTACAATATAGAGGGGGTTTGAGCTCTGTATACCAACCTGAATTACGGTTGTTATTCTGTAAATATGACATCGTATTTTTGTCAGAAACTTTTGCGACCAATTTCCCTTCATATCTGTTTCCTTCTTTTGAAATTTTGTATCACCTGGATTGAAATTATCTGATGCTGCGACATCCCGTCTATCTGGTGGAGTTGTTCTTATGGTAAAAAAAAGACAATTTCTAGATTTGTTGAACGCATTCCATTAGAATGTGATAATTGTATTGCTGTGAAATTATTTAAACACTTTAGTGGCTTACCTATCGACACTGTACTGTTAGGTATTTATGTTCCCCCAGCATCAAGCCCGTACTACTTAGATACAGAAATAAGAAATGGAATATTTCTGCTTGAACACTGTCTTCTTGATATTTTTGAACAGTATGGAGAATTACCTTTCATTATTATGGGAGATTTTAATGCCAGGACAGGTAAATCAAACGCTAGGGAAATTACTCTCCCTGACACAAACTGGAACGATGATGACAATAATACTGAAGAAGATGAAGCATATCTTAGAAATTCCAAAGATGAAATGATGAATGAATTTGGATGTTACTTATTGAAATTGTGTGAAGAATTCTCATTAATAATTATAAATGGTGTTTCCTCAGTTGATAAGCACGGAGACTATACATATATAGCACATAATGGGCAAGTATCATAGATTATTTTTTGATTTCAAGGTGCCTTTTTGAACATGCTCTAAGCATGAGAGTGCTCAACATTGCTGAATCTAAACATTTACCTACCTATTGAATTAAGATTAAACTTACCAAGAAATGTAAAACACATTCAAAATAAATCTGTAAAACGCGTCATTCAAAGGTTCATTTGGAATAAGGATCGTTTAGATGAATATCAGCAGGCCTTCGAGTCACAGGAGATACTAGATATTTTGAACGAAGCTGTAATTCTGATGACTGCTGATGTCAACCTGGCACTGAATAAATTTTACGAATGTTTGACTCTTGCAGGCCAGTGTATGAAAAAACATATTGTTATAGGTGAAAAGAACAACAATTCCTGGTTCGATAGTGAATGTCGAAATGCAAGATCAGACTTATTGCAATCCTTGAAAAATTTCACATATTGCAAGAACGCAATACAAGTCGAGGAACTGAGGCTTACTTACACTAATAAACGAAGAGAATATAAATACTTGCTTGTTAGAAAACAAAAAGAAGATAAATTACGCATACTGGCTACTCTTGAGACAAATAATAATGATCCCAAGAAATTCTGGGGGACTATTAAGTCAAAGGTAGGTACGAAAGCACTTGAAAACTCCATCACAATTGAAGAATGGTACAATCACTTTCATAAAGTTTATAACGACTTTGAGCAGGAAAAAAGAACTATATTCTGGAATCAGCGATTATTTCGTACCCTTAGCTAATCAGATGACCAACAATAATAATAGTGACACTAGTTTCTGTTGTAATTTAGATACTTCCGCCCTCGACAGGGAAATAACAGAATCAGAGGTTAAAAATGCAGTACGATCACTTCGGAATGGAAAAGCTGCGGGAACCGATGGATTTAGTGGTGAATTTTACAAAGTATGCTCCTCCATTAGTCGTTTCTTTTTTTTGACCAAATTTTTCAATAGACTGTTTGATTCCGGGGCATTTCCACTCACGTGGTCAGAAGCAATTATCCATCCTATGCATAAAAAAGGTAATGTTAATTTTCCGGACAATTACCGAGGCATCTCATTGCTAAATGTAAGTGGCAAATTATACACCTCTATTCTGAACAAGCGTCTTACAGAGTGGGTGGAAGAAAATAATGTAATCAGTGAGTCACAGGCAGGATTCAGGAATGGTTATAGCACAGTTGACCACATATTTACTTTAGTATCACTTGTACAGAAACAGTTATCTTCTGGGAAAAAGCTCTATGCAGCATTTATCGACTTTAAAAAAAGCTTCGATCTAGTGAATAGAAATAAATTGTGGTTAATACTGTATAAAAATGGTGTGCAAGGTAAAATGCATCATGCAATTAAAAGTATGTACCAAGTCGTTAAAGCTAGAGTTCGGGCAAACAGTGATTTTACTGAGGCCTTTACGTGTCCTCGTGGTTTGAAACAAGGTGACAACTGTAGTCCTATCTTATTCTCGCTTTTCATAAATGAACTTGCAAATGACGTTGCATTATCTGGAAAACATGGAATAAGCTTATCCCCCGATATTCTTCACATTCTTATTATGCTTTTTGCCGATGACGTTGTTCTCCTTTCACATACTGTAATTGGTCTCCAAAAACAGCTAGATATATTAACTAAAACACTGCCAATAAACTAGGACTGATCATGAATGAGGAAAAATCTAAAATTATAATATTTCGTAAAGGAGGGCATGTTGCCTCACGAGAAAAATGGTTTCACAATGGTATACAATTGCAAGTTGTGAATGAGTATAAATACTTAGGTGTCATTCTTTCTACTGGTTTAACTTTTTCGTATTCTTTGGAGGACAAAGCGCTCAAAGCTAAAAAAATGTGTTTTTAGTATTTTGAAATTTTTGTGGTCTCTAGGCGAAAACAATCCAAAAATTTTCTTCAAAATTTTTGATAGCCAGATCCAGCCAATTTTAACATATGGCGCTGAAGTTTGGGGTTTAACTGCAAACCATACTATAATTGAAAGAGTACACCTTTTAGCTATTAAACGTCTTCTAAATATAAGTGTTCACACACCAAGTGCACTTATATATTCCGAAATCTGCCAGGTACCCGTTATATATTCAGACATGTATAAAATGTGTAAAATATTGGCTGAAATTGACCCGTATGGAAGATAGGCGTATCCCAAGAAAATCCTATAAAATGTTATATAGTCTGCATTATAATGGCAAAAAGAACTGGGTAAGTAATATATGTTTGACATTATATAAATATGGTTTCGGATTTGTGTGGGAAAATCAAGGGGTGGAAAATGTTAAATGTTTTGTACATGCCCTTCAAACAAAGACTGTTGACTGTTATTTACAAGACTTAGATGCTGCTATTAACTCAAAAGAAAGATTTCAGTTCTACTCTTCTTTTCGGCAACTCTATGATATTCCAGAATATGTTGTTTAGAATAAAAATCCATCTCTTAGAAAATACTTGACAAGAATTAGACTTGGAGTTTTTTTGTTACAAACACCTAAACGCCTACCATCTATCATGCTTACACACAAAACGCCTGCTTACGCACGCGTTCCACACTTTCATTCATGCCCAGTTCCAAGTGTTTTTGATTTTTCTATCATTGGACAATGTTTCTTTCTCATTTAATGTATACTATGGTACAATGATGTCTGGGTTTTTTCAGTGCACTAGTGTATGTTGTAATGAGTTTGCTTGCTTGGTTCTTTCATTCTCACTTTTTTTTTTCCGCATCACAAATAGGTTTTTTTTTTTTTTAAACAATGCAATACAATACAATTAGTACAAACAATGCAATGCAGTACAAAGCAATCAAATACAGCACGGCGTAATAAAGTATGATATGATACAATACAACGTAGAACACATATACTTGTAGAATTGATGACACCACCAGGGGGATAGGGGCGGAATGGGGGGGGGGGGGGGGGCGGGAAGATTTTAAGTAGTAGTCTCAAGAGTAGCCTCTTCCCCTACAAAGACGCCCCTGTAGAGAAAAAAAGGGGTCTACAAGGAAGTCATGAGGAAAGACCAAAAGCAAACAACAAAAAAGCATCAATGTGTGCGTTCGCGCGCGGGGATGTGTAAATGAGCTAACGTAAGTGCTTGTGCGCCCACAGAGTGTGGGAGGGGGTGAGGCTATGAATGAATCTCCCTACAATTGGGCTAAGCTAATTTTTATTGACTGATGTCATTGAATATAAATCTGTTACGTAGTGACATATGTGCTTCGAATATTGTACAGATGGACATCGAAGCATTCGTTTT
>JADBJO010036094.1:0-11462 GCA_016801955.1 Conus betulinus | reverse complement strand
GTAATTCGCAAAGGGGATGGAGGTGGAAGAGATTATAGGGAAAAGGTATGACAACATGATGCCGTGTTAATGAGTGGCCTTAGACGATACTATCCCTTGGTTGCCTTGACCTCGTTGATAGAAAGGTGTATGGTCTCGCTCACACTGTATAGTCGGCCCAATGCCCTCGTGACAGTAGATTTGTAGGCTGCTATCAGTGAAAGTCCTCTTGTTGTACGAAGTCTGTAGGCTCTTATTAACATTCACATTTCAAAATATGCAAATAATCTCTCTGTTTTCCTCCGCGATTTTATGAAAGTTGTCGATTACAAGTGCTTTGTTTTCCATTTTCCTTTTTCATGTACTTACTTACCTATTTACTGACAGATCCGAACAATCCCAGACTGAGTGCATAGATTGCACTCATACATATGTTCTGCCAATACATGTCAAGTTAGGGAAAGGTGAAGGAGGTACAAGAGGGGGATTGGTGGGAGCAGGGATAGGGCTGCAATGGGGTGTAGATTACAGACTTACACAGTTATTGGGTGGATACGAGAACTGGAATTAAGATCATTCTGTCATTAATCCAGAGGACGCTGTTTTTATTGGTGCATGGTGAAATTTAACAGGGGGTAACATTATCTGAATAGATTCCACTTCTGACCTCTATTCCTTAAGAACAATATTTGTATGGTTTGTATTGAAGTTAAGTGAATTTAAATGAAAGAAACACTAGTTTGCATGAAACTTTCTTTATTTTTTCCACCTGTACACTGTTTTATTTAACAGGCTTAGATATCAGCACACAATCGGACTTCGCCATTCGCCAGATGTTGTTATCTTCCTGGCGATTGGGTACTTATCGAGATATGAATTCACCTGTTGTGTATACTGACATACAGTGGAGATAACAGGTGAAGTAGGCGCACACCGCGTGCATACTCAATCACCAAGTGACCTAGAGAACATCGAAGTAGGATGATCTCCGTGAACTAAAGTGGCGAGTTATCTGCTATCACCTGACATTTAAGCAATGTGTGTTACACACAAAAGCGGAATATTTTTGACTTATTTTCTTTTCTGGCTGGTTGGGCTGGTGAAACCAGTGAATTTGTTTTTTAGTACCGCGTATAGATCATTTGATCTACTAATTGATTGATTTTTTTTTTTACGAGGAAGAAGGCCTTTACGAAAGAACATCAGTGACAATGTTGAGGGAAGAATTCTCATGGAGAAGCACTTTCAGCTCAAGTTTCACAGAGTGGATATTTTCTGCACAGCGCAGGTAAGCTTCTGTATTCTCGTAGAATATCAGATCACCATATCCCAGTATCAGTATACCGTGATCTGATCGAAATCGAATAAGAGCACTGACCGGCACCGTCTTCACAGTTGGCTATGGAAAAATGCTTGCCAGTGCGCCGTTTCTCGTTCTTAGACTCTAGGAATTTATGTTGAGGCCATATTCAGACTTATAGTCAAACACATTTCGTATGAGCAGACAAATACTACTATAAAACGTATTCACTACCCGCGCACGAGAAGGAGCCCGGTTCTAGGTCCATAACTAAACTTAACTCTACCGCTTGCACATTGGCATATTTGGCACAGCTGAATTGTAAGAGCTAGGCAAATATTAAAAGCCCCGACCCCATATCCTTTGCGCGTTTCGGAAACAGGACTAAGCTCATTTCCGGTCAAATATGAGGTGAACTGCCCGAAAAAAAAAAAAAAAAACACTCGGGGGAATTTGCACGTGAGTTACGTAAAGGAGGTAGGGCGGGGCTGGGGGGTCGTGGATGGGTGGGTGGGATTGTAATGGTCAACCCAAACATGTGATGCAGATTTCAAAGAGATCTCATGTCCGGGTACCTGTGTGTCTGGACTCTCACAGGATATGGGTGATACATGCACCGAAGAGGACATGTGTACCTAGGAAAGTCGAGTCATCTCAGCTGAAGTGTCCTCGATGACACTCCTATAACTGTCAAAAAGCTCAAGATAAGTACTTTGGGGTCACCATATCATTTGTGTGAATGATGTGTGAGTGGTGTGTGTGTGTGTGTGCGCGCGCGCGCGCGCGCGCGTGTGTGTGTGTGTGTGAGCGCGCGCCGCGGGCGTGAGGACAAGTTCCATAAGGAGACGAGTTACTGATAATTTTCTTCTTGTAAAGAGTTTTTTTTCTTTTTAATCCAAATACAAGCCTGTGCATTAAAACTGTAAACGAGGGATAACAGAAACAGATTTTCAACATTATTTGTTCATGCGTGCACATAGTATTCCCAATCATACAACGAACATTTCACCGTAGCTAAGCGTAACAGTGAGATTGAGCATCTTTGACATTTATCATCCGCCAACCCGCACTCCGCCAACCCCGCCCTCTCTCCCTCACCCCCCCCCTTCCCCCCCTCCCCCCCCCTCCTCCATGGCCCCCACGAAACACCAACATACAAATGTAATTCCATTACTGCGGCGGCTGTTGTGTCGATCAGACGGCGCTGTAGGTAGGTACTTAAGAACATCGTGTCTGTAACTCCCCGTCTCCCCCACCCACCCCCATCCCCATTCCGGTCCACATTCCATTCAGAGGAGAAGAAAAAGATGGAGGATATGGGACGAACAGACAAATGCCTGCATCAAGTGTCTCAACCTTAAAGTCACGTACAAAATGTTATATATACACTATAACAGCCCTGATATCAGTGTTTTGTTGATAACATGCAACAATGATAACCTGTGACAAAAGTGCGGATGGACTTCAGGCTGGTGGCTTAGAACATAGATTAAAGGCCATTCTTCTTGTAGTTGGATTTTTTTTAACGACAATTTCTTGTCTGCCACAACATAATTGTCTTATTTCTTTTTTCGTTCTTTTTTCACAGTGATAAGGATAAACAATAGCATTAAGATGATCAATACAACAATAAATATGATAATAGCAATAACAACAAACAATGATAATAATTGATAACAATAATGATAATAATAACTATAATAATAATAACAACAACAACAACATATAGACACTATTCCGTAGACACTAGAACTGAAAAAGCTAATCAAGTGTATTCATTCACTACTAACACAGCAACAAAACCCACATCTATCCGTAAGCATACGGATAAAAGAGAAACTGGTTAGATACTCGGGCCACAACAAACCCACATACATGTAATTGTTTCTACAATATTTCCTTCTTCTTTTTCTCCTTAAAAACGGACACGAAAATGTAAAAGTGTGTGTGTGTGTGTGTGTGTGTGTGGTGTGTGTGTGTGTGTGTGTGTGTGTTTTTAAAGATAAAACTGTAGAAAAAGGAAAGCTGGAAAGATTAAGAGGCTTGAGCCCCTTTTTACAAAAATCGAAGTAACAACAAAATACTGTTCACACGTATCGTTTATTCATTGAAAAACTATTACTTATTCATTCATAAACCGAGGAACGCCCTTTACCGACGCCGCATGTACTGTTGAATTTCCAGTGGGCGATGCGCACCGTGCGGTGTTCTTGGTGTGTACCGGATGTTGATGCCTGCCTACACCATCTTCGCCCTCATCCAGCTGCTCGTGGTGACCAAACCCTCCATCCGCCGATCCTGGCTTTCCTCACCATTGGACCCTACCTGGTGGAGATGCTCTTCCTCCTCACTGGCGCCCTGCTGGCCGTGCTCACTGGCGGAATCCTCGGCTTGGCCAAACAGACGGGAGACACTTTCTGATTGCGGCTGGGCAGCAAAACGATGCGTTCAGTGCTGGAGATGGCGAGCCTGTGCGGTCTACGCGTGTGAGTATGTCAGAGGACACCCCCCGTCTTGTTACGAGAGGTGGGGGTGCGGGGAGGGAGAGTAGGAGCGGATGAGGGACATTCAGCGTGGGAGGATCAGACAACTGCTCGCAGGTCGGTATCTCCTTGCCGTGGTACGTGAAGGTACATTGGGCGCTGGCGAATATCATCCAGGTGTTTGCTCCCATCGTTACAGTCATCTACTTCGGGGCCTTGTATCCTTCCTTGCGTGAGGAAATCGGCAAAATCGTTAACATGTACGACATCAACGTCACGGTATTAGCACCGCCATGGTTCTGATAGACATCGCGGTCAGCGCCAGGCCCGGTGCGGCTTCTGCACGCGCGGTGCCCGATCCTGTACGGCCGTCATCTACGTCATCTTCAGCGTCATCTTCTGGGCGGCGCGACCCTGCGATAATGTTCTGTACCACCCGAACATTCTGGACTGGAACCAACCTGGAATCAGTATCGGTGTCATCTTAGGACTGGCCGTACTGGGCATTCCACTGCTGCAGCTTGCCAACTTTGGTCTGTACAAGCTGAGATTAAAACTATTCCAGCTGATTTATGGTGAGCCATATTTCTGATCGCGAAAGTCCATGCAGAAATGTGCACGTTGTTACGACAATGAAATTTGAAAGATGCCAGTTATAGTAGATATCCTGGGTCTAGAAATCGTGTTTCAAAGGATGGTCTGGTTTAGATTACTATATCTCTCTTTTCCCCCCCGCCTCCTCCGGTGACGTCCGGTTGCACCGCCCCCGAGAGATATTAATCTAACACACCACACGACCCCCACACTTTGAAACACGAGGTCTAGACCCAGGATCTACTCCAACTGGCATCTTTCAAATTTCATTTCGTAACAACGTGCAACATTTCTGCATGGACTTTCGCGATCAGAAATATGGCTCACCATAAATCAGCTGGAATAGTTTTAATCTCAGCTTGTACAGACCAAAGTTGGCAAGCTGCAGCAGTGGAATGCCCAGTACGGCCAGTCCTAAGATGACACCGATACTGATTCCAGGTTGGTTCCAGTCCAGAATGTTCGGGTACAGAACATTATTCGCAGGGTCCGCCGCCCAGAAGATGACGCTGAAGATGACGTAGATGACGCCGTACAGGATCGGGCCACAGCGCGTGCAGAAGCCGCACGGGCCTGGCGCTGACCGCGATGTCTATCAGAACCATGGCGGTGCTAATACCGTGAACGTTGATGTCGTACATGTTAACGTTGCCGGATTTCCTCACGCAAGGAAGGATACAAGGCCCCGAAGTAGATGACTGTAACGATGGGAGCAAACACCTGGATGATATTCGCCAGCGCCCAATGTACCTTCACGTACCACGGCAAGGAGGATACCGACCTGCGAGCAGTTTGTCTGATCCTCCACGCTGAATGTCCTCATCCGCTCCTACTCTCCTCCCGCACCCCCACCTCTCGTAACAAGACGGGTGTCCTCTGACATACTCACACGCGTAGACCGCACAGGCTCGCCATCTCCAGCACTGAACGCATCGTTTTGCTGCCAGCCGCAATCAGAAGTGTCTCCGTCTGTTTGGCCAAGCCGAGGATTCCGCCAGTGCAGCACGGCCAGCAGGGCGCCAGTGAGGAGGAAGAGCATCTCCACCAGGTAGGTCCAGATGGTGAGGAAAGCCAGGATCCGGATGGAGGGTTTGGTCACCACGAGCAGCTGGATGAGGGCGAAGATGGTGTAGGCAGGCATCAACATCCGGTACACCAAGAACACCGCACGGTGCCATCGCCACTGGAAATTTCAACAGTACATGCGGCGTCGGTAAAGGGCGTCCTCGGTTTATGAATGAATAAGTAATAGTTTTCAATGAATAAAACGATACGTGTGAACAGTATTTTGTTGTTACTTCGATTTTGTAAAAGGGCTCAAGCCTCTTAATCTTTCCAGCTTTCCTTTTTCTACAGTTTATCTTTAAAAACACACACACACACACACACACACACACACACACACACACACACACACACTTTACATTTCCGTGTCCGTTTTTAAGGAGAAAAAAGAAAGAAGGAAATATTGTAGAAACAATTACATGTATGTGGGTTTGTGTTGTGGCCCGAGTATCTAACCAGTTTCTCTTTTATCCGTATGCTTACGGATAGATGTGGGTTTTGTTGCTGTGTTAGTAGTGAATGAATACACTTGATTAGCTTTTTCAAGTTCTAGTGGGGTCTACGGAATAGTGTCTATATTGTTGTTGTTGTTGTTATTATTATATATAGTTTATTATTATCATTATTGTTATCATTATTATCATTGTTGTTGTTATTGCTATTATCATTATTATTGTTGTAATGATCATCTTATTGCTATTGTTATCCTTATCATGTGAAAAAAAGAACGAAAAAGAAAATAAGACAATATGTGTGGCAGACAAGAAATTGGTCGTTAAAAAAATCCAACTACAAGAAGAATGCCATTTTAATCTATGTTCTAAGCCACCAGCCTGAAGTCCATCCGCACTTTGTCACAGGTTATCATTGTTGCTGTTATCAACAACACTGATATCAGGGCTGTATAGTGTATATATAACATTTGTACGTGACTTTAAGTTGAGAACACTTGATGCAGTGCATTGTCTGTTCGTCCCATATCCTCATCTTTTTCTTTCTCCTCTGAATGGACATGTGGACAGGAATGGGGATGGGGGTGGGTGGGGGGGCGGGGAGTTTACAGACACGATGTCTTAAAGTAACCTATCGTCCACACAGCGCCGCAGTATGGAATTACATTTGTATGTTTGTTGGGGGCCATGGGGGAGCGGGGGGAGGGGGGGGGGGGGTGAGGAAGAGAGGGCGGGGTGGTGGCAGATGATAAATGTCAAAGATGCTCAATCTCACTGTTACGCTTAGCTACGGTGAAATGTTCGTTGTATGATTGGGAATACTATGTGCACGCCATGAACAAAATAATGTTTGAAAATCGCTGTTATCTCGTTTTACAGTTTTAATGCACAGGCTTGTATTTGGATTAAAAAGAAAAAAAACTCTTTACAAGAAGAAAATTATCAGTACTCTTCTCCTTATGGAACTTGTCCTCACGCCCGCGCGCGCGCACACACACACACACACACGCGCCGCGCGCGCGCGCGCAAACACACACACACACTCACACACTCATTCACACAAATGATATGGTGACCCAAAGTACTTATCTTGAGCTGACAGTTATAGGAGTGTCAAGGACACTTCAGCTGAGATGACTCGACTTCCTAGGTACACATGTCCTCTTCGGTGCATGTATCACCCATATCCTGTGAGAGTCCAGACACAGGTACCCGGACATGAGATCTCTTTGAAATCTGCATCACGTTTTGGTGACCATTACAATCCCACCCACCCATCCACCGACCCCCAGCCCCGCCTACCCTCCTTACGTACTCACGTGCAAATTCCCCCGAGTTTTTTTTTTTTTTTTTTTCGGGCAGTTCACTCATATTTGACGGAAATGAGCTTAGTCCTGTTTCCGAACGCGCAAAGGATATGGGGGTCGGGGACTTAATATTTTGCCTAGCTCTTTACAATTCAGCTGTCAAAATATGCCAATGTGCAAGCGGCTAGAGTTAAGTTAGTTATGGACCTAGAACCGGGCTCCTTCCTCGTGCGCGGGTAGTGAATACGTTTTATAGTAGTATTGTCTGCTCATACGAATTGTTTGACTATAAGTCTGAATATGGCCTCAACATAATTCTAGAGTCTAAGAACGAGAACGCGCACTGGCAAGCATTTTTCCATAGCCAACTGTGAAGACGGTGCCGGTCAGTGCTCTTATTCGATTCGATCATCACGGTATACTGATACTGGGATATGGTGATCTGATATTCTACGAGAATACAGAAGCTTACCTGCGCTGTGCAGAAAATATATCCACTCTGTGAAACTTGAGCTGAAAGTGCTTCCATGAGAATTCTTCCCTCAACATTGTCACTGATGTTCTTCGTAAGGCCTTCTTCCTCGTAAAAAAAAATCAATCAATTAGTAGATCAAATGATCTATACGCGGTACTAAAACACAAATTCACTGGTTTCACCAGCCAGCCCAACCAGCCAGAAAAGAAAATAAGTCACAAAATATTCCGCTTTTTGTGTAAACACATTGCTTAAATGTCAGGTGATAGCAGATAACTCGCCACTTTAGTTCACGGAGATCATCCTACTTCGATGTTCTCTAGGTCACTTGGTGATTGAGTAATGCACGCGGTGTGCGCCTACTTCACCTGTTATCTCCACTGTATGTCAGTATACACAACAGGTGAATTCATATCTCGATAATAGTACCAATCGCCAGGAAGATAACAACATCTGGCGAATGGCGAAGTCCGATTGTGTGCTGATATCTAAGCCTGTTAAAAAAAGGTACAAAACAGTTTCGTTCATTTTAAATTCACTAAGCCTTTAATAAAAACAGGTACAGGTGAAAAATAAAGAAAGTTTCATGCAAACTAGTGTTTCTTTCATTTAAATTCACTTAACTTCAATACAAACCATACAAATATTTGTTCTTAAGGAATAGAGGTCAGAAGTGGAATCTATTCAGATAATGTTACCCCCTGTTAAATTTCACCATGCACCAATAAAAACAGCGTCCTCTGATTAATGACAGAATGATCTTAATTCCAGTTTCTCGTATCCACCCAATAACTGTGTAAGTCTGTAATCTACACCCCATTGCAGCCTATCCCTGCTCCACCAATCCCTCTTGTACCTCCTTCACCTTTCCCTAACTTGACATGTATTGCAGAACATATGTATGAGTGCAATCTATGCACTCAGTCTGGGATTGTTCGGATCTGTCAGTAAATAGGTAAGTAAGTACATGAAAAAGGAAAATGGAAAACAAAGCACTTGTAAATCGACAACTTTCATAAATCGCGGAGGAGAAACAAAGAGTATTTGCATATTTTGAAATGTGAATGTTAATAAGAGCCTACAGACTTCGTACAAACAAGAGGACTTTCACTGATAGCAGCCTACAAATCTACTGTCACGAGGGCATTGGGCGACTATACAGTGTGAGCGAGACCATACACTTTCTATCAACGAGGTCAAGGCAACCAAGGGATAGTATCGTCTAAGGCCACTCATTAACACGGCATCATGTTGTCTACCTTTTCCCTATAATCTCTTCCACCTCCATCCCCTTTGCGAAATTAACATTACTTAATTAATACTAGAAGAAAAAGGGGTAAAAGTGGAATTGAGGGGAAATCGGAGAAATGTGGAGGAGAGGGGGGGGGGGGGGAGGTGCAGGTGCAAGGTTTGGGGTGGACCGCTACCATTTCCTGAAAGGGCTTCTAAAGCTTGCTGGGATTTTTCTCACCTTTGAGTTGGGCCTTGAGGACAGGTGTGCATGTGTGTGTGTGTGTTGGATGGGGGGTGTGGGAATTACCGGAAGAGGGATGCGTGTAACTATTACCGCAACTGTATTAAACCCAATTCTGGAAAAAAATATATTGGCCTCATCAAGACCCAACCTTGTCTCCATACCTAGAGAAATACAAAGCTTAATGCACAGAATGCGTTTGAATTCACTTCGAACAAAATTCAGCAAAAAATGTTAAATGTATGTGTGGAGAAAGAGTTGAGTTGAACATCTATTAATTTACTGTCCAAGAGCAAAGGAAATTATTAGCAAAACTGGTGACGATACTCATCTGATGGATCCGGTTCCCTGTCTCTATCTAGATTATTAAATGACTGGTTTTATCTTTACACAATTTGCAAAAGTTTGTCACGTAGTTCAGTTGGTATTTATCTTTAAATTTGTTTACAATTTTTTTTGAGTGGTTAACCGTTCGTCCTTCTACACATTAATTGACCTGCATCGTACTACTATCCAAATATGATTGACAGTGCTCAAGAACTGACAAAGTGGCCATTGGACGCTCTCTCTATATAGTTTTACATATTGTGTAATTGGATTTGGGGGGGGGGGGGGGGGTGCTTTATTTGTTATTGTAATTGAAATATACAGGCATGCACATGTTCACACAGACACATACACACGCACGCACGCATGCACACACACGCACGCACGCACGCACGCACACACACTCACGCACACACTCACTCACGCACTCACTCACTCACACACACACACACACACACACACACACACACACACACACACACACACACACACTCACATATACACACACACGCATGCGTGCGCACACTCACATCGTCTGATATCACTTTTAGTGGGAATAACTGACAGTATGTGCTTGAGTGGGTGAATTCACCCACTCAAGCACATACTGTCACTTAGGCAGAATCATCTACCACTGCAGATATGAAGGCTTATCACCCCCCTATTTCTATAATCTGAGACATAAGAGCAAGCTTTGTTTATAATTCAATATTTCTTGCAGTCATTGCAACACCTAGCTGCTCTGTAAGTTGCTGGAATGGTGCTCGGTACTTATCCTTGGAATTATTGTTTCATTGTCATTACATATATATATATATATATATATATACATGTGTGTGTGCGCGTGCGTACGCGCGCGCGCATGTGGGTGTGTGTGTGTGTGTGGTGTGTGTGTGTGTGTGTGTGTGTGTGTATGACCAGGGAAGAGGCAAGAGTTCCACACTGGACGGCTTTATCTTGATATGGTGTTTGCACAAGCCTACCCAGCTTCAGAACAACTGTCAATGGATAATTAATCAAACAACAACACAAAAGCCCAACTCCCCACCCTCGCTGTCGTCTGACTTGACATTAAGCGCAGCGAAAGGCGTGTCATAGAAGGCGAAGACCTACTCTGTGTGTGTGTGTGGTGTGTGTGAGAGAGGAGAGAGAGAGAGAGAGAGAGAGAGAGAGAGAGTAGGAGAGAGACGGAGAGACACAGAGGCAGGCAGATACACAGAGAGACAGACAGAGACACAGAGATCTGACAGACAGACAGACAGACAGAGACACACGGAGAGAGAGGAGAGAGAGAAGAGGGAGACAGACAGACAGACAGACAGAGGAACATATGTGTAGTGGGGGTGGGAGGGTGGAGGGGGGTGGGGTGGGGGAAGTGTGTGTGTGTGTGTGTGTGTGTGTGTGTTGTGTGGGTGTGTGTGTGTGTGTGTGTGTGTGTGAGTGTGGGTGTTATTTCTTCACTCTAACGACTTTTCATTAAACTCTGTGTGTGTGTGTGTGTGTGTGTGTGTGTGTGGTGTGTGTGTGTGGTGTGTGTGTGTGTGTGTGCAAGTTGGTGTGGGAGTGGATACATATGTACATGTACATGTGAGTGTAGAGAGAGAATTCAGGCAATGCCCCAGCACTAACGAGTGATTATATACATTAGAATAAAAGCATGTTATCATTGAAATACCATCGACAGAGAGAATTCAGTGCAATGCCCCAGCACTAACAAGTGATTATATACGTTAGAATAAAAGCATGTTATCATTCAAATACATCGACATTTTGTTATCATTAAAAGATCATCAAAATTTTGGAACAACACCGGAGTGGTAGAATTCAGTTTTTTGACCCCACCCCCCACCCCCCATCCCCACCCCCGTTTCAATATTCAAAAGGGCGTGTAGAAGACTGAGTTGTTACTTTTACAAAATAAACCATGCTTACTGAAGCTTTTTAAAATGCTAATACACTTACACAATTCAAATCTTGTTAAAAAAAAAAAAATTCCAGCAAGTACA
>JADBJO010036093.1:10000-11462 GCA_016801955.1 Conus betulinus | reverse complement strand
GAAGAGAGAGGGGGGGGGGGGTGATTTTGTTCTACCATTCAGAATCAATGCATCATTGAGTTGTTTGTTTAAATTGTGAAGCCCCGAGTTATAATGAAATTCATGCATGTTCGTCACACACAGGAGACGAGGAGAGGCGAGAGACCGAGAAGGAGAGGGGGGGGGGGTGGGCGGGGAGAGGAGAATTTCTTATTCCATTCAGAATATAATGTATCATTTAGTTTATTGTAATCTTAGTGTTAAGCCCGATTAGAAATGAGATTAGCATGTTCGTTAAGAGAGAGGAGGCGGCGGAGAGAGACGGAGAGGGACTGAGGAAGAGAGAGGAGAGACGAGGAGGAGAGACATGAGAGAGAGAGAGAAAAGAAAGAGGAGAGAGACAAGGGGAGAGAGAGGAGAGAGAGGAGGAGAGAGAGAGGGGGGGGGGAGGAAGAGGAGCATTTCCTGTCTTATATTTCAGCAATCTATGAATTCATTCAGTATTGTGAATCGTAGTGAAGCCGGAGTTAGAAAATGAGATTAGCATTGTCGTCGAGAGAGAGAGACAGAAAGAGAGAGAGAGCGAGAGAGAGGGGAGAGAGAGGAGGAATCCTGTCTCCCATTCAGAACATACTGATACAGTAGTTATGTATTTATTATAAGCCCAAGTTAGAAAGCGAGTTCATGCATGTTTATCACACCCACACAGCCACCACACACCACACACACACACACACAAAACAAACACTACACACACACGAAGAAGGAGAGAGAGACTGAGAGGATCGCGAGAGAGAGGGCGAGAGGAGGAGAGAGAGACGAGAGAGAGAGAGAGTGAGTGAGAATGGTTAGGGATGTAGTTAGACAGCGGTGTGGGAAGCCGGGGGTTACGTTACACATGTGCGTGCCCATTCCCCGAAGCTGGATAATGGCTGCTTAATGGCGGGATAAAAAAAACCAAAAACGGTCATACAACACAAAACTCCACTCCCTTTGTTGGGCAGATGGGAGTAATACTTGCCTGTCCATATAGGGAGTGTCCACAGGAGTATCAGCTGCGTACGCAGCATCACAGCAAGCAGAAGAAGAAGAAGAAGAAGTGTGGAAAAGTGGCAGGGAAAAAAAATAACCGAATGAGGAGAATTTTCGCACAAGTTTTCTCAACCCCTAATCTGCACGCATCAATTCACTCCTATTGACAAAAAGCAACTCCAAAGAAACATTTCACCCAGGACATGTTATTCATGACGTCAAGAAGACGAACCGCAGCCCACCCACTTTGACCCCTTGTATTGGGGACGCGCAGTCTCAGGGGTTGACGGATGCTGACAGTGATGATGACACATAACGGGGATGTCTCTGAAGCGTTTTTGGACGTAAGAGTTTGAGAGCTTGACTGAGCAGAAAGAAGAAGAAGGGAGGGAGGGAGGGAGGGACGGCCGGGGAGAGGGTGGCTATGGGAGAGCAGGGAAAGGAGGGAAGG
>JADBJO010036092.1:0-11469 GCA_016801955.1 Conus betulinus | reverse complement strand
GCGCAGCGCGCGCGTCTTACCAAAACCTATTAATTAATGACAAAGAACAGAAAAAGAAGCAAAGCACAGTTGAATTCGTGTGCTTTCAACCCAGTTGAAGCACAAGAGGTCATATGGTCATATTCAGAGGGCGATTAATTCATCAATGGTCGATTCCCTGGCTCAAATAGAACAAGAACACGCACACACGCACGGCACGCACGCACGCACGCACACCACACACCACACACACACACACACACGCAACAATGCATTCATCGACATGTGTAAACAAGATATAACATCGGGGATGCCTTACAAACACTGATACTCTTTTAGCTTCTTCCGTTTCGTTCCATTGTTTGTTATCAACCTAAAATGTGAATTCAGTTATAGACTTCCAGTTTCCAACTTTCTGAAAGATTTTGTTTTTGTTTGTTTGTTTGTTAGTGTGTTCGTTAGTGTGCTGTAAAGAAAAAGGGCGTGGGATAACTGCAAAACAAAAAATCCAGCGTTGTGTTTGTTTATTCGTTATCTTAAGGGAAAAAAGCAGAGTATATTGAATGTGTCGACATCTGAGAAACTGAAGAGTCTAATTCTTCCTCAGGAGGGTATCAACATTATGAATTAAACACTCAAGGTTTGAAAAGTAGATAAGTAAATTTCTTGCGACTGTTTGTAATTGTGGTTGATGCTTCTGTCTGTCTGTCTGTCTGTCTGTCTGTCTCTCTCTCTCTCTCTCTCTCTCTCTCTCTCTCTCTCTCTCTCCTCTCTCTCTCTCTCTCCTCTCCAGGGGTCTCTCTCTCTATTCTCTCTCTCTCTCTATCTCTCTCTCTCTCTCTCTCTCTCTCTCTCCTCCCCCCCCCCCCCCCCCCCCCCCCCCCCCCCCCGTGTGTGTGTGTGTGTGTGTGTTTGTGTGTGTATGAGTGTGTGTGTGTGTGTGTGTGTGTGTGTGTGTGTGGTGTGTGTGTGTGTGTGTGTGTGTGTGTGTGTGTGGTTTTGTAATTTCTCTTTTCACTGTTTCACACTTCTGTGGCCGACCAAATCGTAACACACATGTGAGGCCATAGCACATCGTCGTCTGGTAATTAATGAAGGTTAGAATAAAAACTAAGGATAAAAAAAAAATTCAAGGTTTAAGCTTCATAGCCAAAATATCCTTAGGAACAGCAAACTGTCAGAGATTCAATGCGTCTATGGCATGGTTCGATGGAAGGTGAGGCTCATCCCTCTTCTTCTTCTGCCGCATTTATCCTTCTCTGAACTGAAGCAGGTCTCCATTCACTGCTTTGTGGACACAGATGGTTGAGAAAGAAAAAAAAATGCACGACTGGTTCGAACTCACGACCATCAGGTACAAAGACAAAACACTTCAACCTTTATGACCACGGGAACCTCTGAAAGAATATTCTGAGCAATGATGAAATTAGCAGGTGCTGATGAATATGACCGAGGCGATACCACATAATGTATCACCATCGCCAAGCCGGTTCCGCGACTTAGCAATTATTGTCCTCAGCAGGGGTGGGGGGTGGGGGGGGGGGGGGGGGGGGTTTATCAGGTGGTGTCCTGCGTATGTTGGATCAGAACAGGCGCCACTGAACACCACCGAAAAGACTCGGCAGCAGTGCAGTGTCTCCTCCGGTGGGTTGCCTCTTCTTGACGGCTTGACATTGACTGCTTCCTGTGCAGTGCCTGTGCCGGGGATGCGTCAGGATGTGCCTGCTGCGGGTGTGGACGGGGGGGGAAGGGGGTGGGGTGGGGGGTGTGGGGGTCGGAATGATCGGGTGGGTGCAATGCCACTTAGGTGGCACACAAGATGGGACAGCAAAACAAATGTATTATCATCACACAAAAATTTTGTCCGTCTTTGTTTCACCTGAGGAAGACCTAAGAGGTCGAAACGCGTCGTGTGTTGTCTTGTGACTCGTTTGTCCGCGTTTTCTCTGGGCGGTTCGCTGACATTTTTTTAAAGATTTGTTTAGATTTCCGCCTGCAGTCGTTTCACTTTGCAACTAGATCACACAAAAAGCCTGTGTTTTCCTTTGAGATGGTGGGTAGGTTTTAAAAAGATGTGAATAGACACATTTGGAAGATTGTACAAGGACTTTCAGCAATATTCTCAAAGATAGACCCCGGGAATGAACAAAAAAACCAGACAGTGATCTTCAAGTCTTCCTGTCCCTTTGTTTCTTCTTTCTCTTCCGTGCTGCGGATCCACATCAACGGGTAGACCCACAATCTGTTTAGCTCAACGTTGACGGAGGTCTACGCTCACCTTGAGGCTCTTCTCGTTGACTGGGGATGTAAATAGACAATACAGTGTCAGACTATGGAACTGGACTCTGTTGTTTCTTATGGTCATCTTAACCCTTTACCCCTCGCCCCCACCTCCCTCCCTCCCTTTCTCCCGTCTCTCCCCTCCTTGCACCCAAATTCCTTCATATAGCTGGAGAAAATAAAGCGGAGGAGGGCGGAGGATTTCAGGGGTGAGGGGTAGTGTGGAGTTGGGGATGGGGGCCACGAGGGGCAGGAAGAAGGTTAGGGGGGTGGGAGAGGTCATGGGACAGGAGAGGTGGGGGGGGGGGGAAGTAGCAGTAGTGGTAGGGGGGGGGGGGGGGGGGGGGGGGGGGACAACACAGAAAACTTCCTCCACGACAAGACAGTCTAACGAGGTAACCACCGGTTGACAACCAAAGGGAGAGAACAACCGGCTGACAAAGCTCAAATTACCGGTCATCACAGGGTGCCCCTACACGGTGAAGAGGCAGTTGGGTTCCCCCTCATTGCCCGGGCACTTTCCGTTCCCCTCGGCTACCCCCTCAACCATTCATCCCCCTTTGCTCGGCACTGCTGCTGCGCGCTTTGTCCCCGCGCGCGCGGTAATTGGGCTGAAATCGGCCCAGGATAATCTGCTAATGTTTCCTCGATGGGACGAACCGAAGACCCCGATGTTTATCATTTTATTGGGACGTCCTGGGGAGGACTCTGTTGGGAAGGGGGACAATGGAGACTATCGCAAAAGTGAAGGAAGGGAAAGCGGGCGGGAGTGGGGGGGGGGGGGGGGGGGGATGGGAGGGGAGGGGAGAAGGAACGGAGGGAAGGGGGGGGGGTGTAGGTAAAGATATCAGGGAAAGCAGGGCGGAGGAACCGGAGGGGGTGGGTGGGGTGGGGGGTGGTGGCGGAGGCAAGGGAGGAGGGGGGTGTGGAAGTTGGGGAGGGGGTAAGGGGGTGATTAGGATGTCGTTGGTATGTCAGATCACCTAAGGGTACTGGAGGTGGGGGGGGGGGGGGGGGGGGGGGGGGGGGGGGTTATTTATACGTTGGTCAGCTAGCTGAGTGTTAACCTGTTGTTATTATGTGCGTACTCTCTCTCTCTCTCTCTCTCTCTCTCTCTCTCTCTCTCCTCTCTCTCTCTCTCTCTCTCTTTATAGAAAGAATAATGTGTGTGTGTGTGTGTGTGTGTGTGTGTGTGTGTGTGTGTGTGTGTGTGTGTGGTGTGTGTGTGTGTGTGTGTGTGTGTGTGTAGGGGGAAGGGGGGAATGGCAGTGTTTGTGATTTTGCCCTTTTAGCATTCGGTAGTTCATTTTCAAAATCTGTTGATAATATATAATATTACACTATAATGTAAGGCAACAAGAAAACATACATTAAACAATAATGACAACAGCAAAGAGTGAAAACGCAAACTAATAAAGAAGCGATTTAAGGAAATGAAAAGAAAGGGTTCCACTTGTTTACAGCCGAAAAGAAATATTAGTACTTGTGAGATCTTGATACCTACATTTTCACTTCCACAAGGTAGGTTACCTTGTCTATCGCTTCCCTATTTTTGTTTTCATTTTAGCTGATTATGCCAACAACAACAACAACAACACAACAACAACAAACAGTAACAACAACAGTAGCAGCAACGGCAAACATAACTGAACCGGGTTTAAGAACATGGAGAAAAGATGAAATACTGGCCCATGACACACCGATTACATTCTGCTTGGAGCCTGCACCAAAGAAATCTTTTAAGAGGATTGTTCGACATTGGCGGAGTCCACCCTGTCTCGTGTGACTTTCTAGTTCTGAAAGCGTTTAATTTCAAAATACACAGTAAGAGAATATACATGATTATCTCGAAAATAAACAGCTTAAAAAATGTTTTTTTTTCCTGAAATGTTTCCAGTATGCATTTTGTTGCCAGCTATACCCCTCATGCTTGTGTGTGTGTGTGTGTGTGTGTGTGTGTGTGTGTGTGTGTGTGTGTGTGTGTGTGTGTGTGAGAGAGAGAGAGAGAGAGAGGGAGGGAGAGAGAGATGGAATGTTTAAGTCAAAAATGTTTACATCATCTGCGTTTCGTTTCGCTGTTCAATCTATCTTGTCATCATAACGGATGCTGTCATGAGATCATGAGAAAGAACCCAAGGGAAGACAATCCTGTATCCTTTCGGATCAACAAATATGCGATTTGTTTCTGCAATAGGATCTTGTCTTGTTGGGGGTTTAAACCTGCTCTGCGTGAATCCTTCTTTTTTTTTCATATGCAGAGAAATGCCTTCAAGACGGCTTGGTTTATTCGGAAAGATGCAGTCATCTAAATTACAGTTAGTCTAGCGGTAAACATGGAACTGTCTTGTTCCCCAAGACTGCGTGATCTTTCTATTTTTAAATTACGGAATAACATAAGCTGCTTCCGCTTCATTACCATCCAACAAGGGTTCAATGGATTTGATTCTCATACGAAAGTGATATGAATTTTGTACAAATTCTTTTGCTAATGGGCGAATCACGTCGGCATTGCTATTTCCGTTCAAAGACGAATTGTTGATATTCGAGGTTGCCTTTTGCAAACTGCCATGTTCGCCAAAGAGAGGATCGAAGTTTGGACCTCAATATTTCTTTCATAGTAATTTGCAACTGATGGGTTACATCAGATGTATAAGTGTGAATAAAGAAAGTGAAGAGATTTTTTTTATTTTATTTTATTTTTGTTTATTTTTGTTTCTGTTGCCATTTGGGAAAGTCAATGTCGCATCTTTGACTCGCTTCATTTTCGAGAGTGCTATCAGAAGGTAAATCCTAGGTGACACACTCTGTTTTATTTATTTATTATTTTTTTACTGCACGCTGCCGATATTTGTCTGATACAACACTTATACTTTCATCGTAGCCCTGAAGAGCATTTGCGGTGCGACGTCCAGGACTGGCTTGAGTGCCTTGCTATGTCCAGTCCGTGTTTAAGAGGGCAGATCTTGAGCTTGCAGAGGATAATGATAGATACTTGAATGTTGTGACATTTTAACCACGATATCGTTTATATAGAACTTTCAGGAAATCAGAACTTTTTTTTTCCTGGCTTTGCAGACAAAAAATGTTCAACGTTTTTTTTTTGTTGTTTTGTTTTTTTTTGTTTGTTTTTGTTTTTTTCTTTTTTTCTAGGTGCGTACATGCGTCAGGCGTGAGCGTATGTGTGTGTTTGTATGTGTGCATACCCGCAAACACGTGGGTTTTTGTTGTTGTTGTTTTTTTTGTTGTTGTTTTTTTTTACTTGCTCGTGTGTGTGTGTGTGTGTGTGTGTGTGTGTGTGTGTGTGAGAGAGAGAGAGAGAGAGAGAGAGAGAGAGAGAGAGAGAGAGAGAGAGAGAGAGAGAGCTATCTCTAAACTGTCCTGACAACTTTACACGCACACAAAAAATTATAATGACAATCATGTCGATGATGATGATGATGGTGATGATGATGATGATGATGATGATGATGATGATGATGATTGATGATGATAATTGATTGACTGATTATGCTGCTGTTGCTGCTGCTGCTGCTGCTGAAGATGATGATGATGATGATGATTATAATCCTATTCATAGTAAGGGCATGCGATGCATTCTAATACGTCTGCGCATGCACACCAACAATTCCGAAGAGCCAGAGATGTCAGTCGGCGCAAGGTAACGCACCGTAGGACACCCCGCGCTGCGTCATGGTAACTGAACAACCTTCAGTACCGCTGCTCAGAGTCAAGATGTTCTGGAAGCCTGCCGTCATATCTGCCTTGTTGCATGACATACACATTGTTTTTCGAATATGCCTACTTGTCTCCCGTTCCCTCCGGATAATTTTCCACGCACTCATATATCCATATGTCCGCCCCGTTTTGATACGTAACCGTATTCATTTCTATTACACAAGTGCACATACTATCTGCAGGTAAGGCAGGCCGCGGTAGCTGATGTTTTCAAAGTCAGACCAGCGCGTTTGCTCAGTGTGAAATCAAATGTCTGTTAGGTCTGGGTAAACGTGTTTTGATCGTTTTTAAAATCCTTTCAAACGGGATTAATCAATCAATTGGTTGAGTAACTTGATTAATCAATTGATTGATTAACTGATTAACTTATATTCATTCATCATTCATTCATTTATTCATTCATTCATTCACGTATTGGATTGATACCTGATTGATCAATTCTTACATTCATTCATCATTCATTCATTTATTCATTCATTCATTCACGCATTCATTCATTCATTCATTCACCTATTCCTTCTTTCCTTCCTTCTTCCTTCCTTCCTTCCTTCCTTCCTTTATTCATTCATTCCTCCATTATATCCAACAAGCGCAGGATGTCTCATGGTGGCAATGCGGGGTCTGACGTGCTCGGTCTTCTCAGCAGCAGTCTGCGACACTTCTTTGGTGGAACTGCTCTCTCTCTCTCTCTCTCTCTCTCTCTCTCTCTCTCTCTCTCTCTCTCTCTCTCTCTCTCTCTCTCTCTATCATATCATCCACGCATTCGTACATCATTTTCACTAAACAGTTCAGGCACTACAGTGATAACGCCAGGTCAGTATCTCATACACGCTGCGTCAACCTAGTCCCCGTTTTCTTGCTCGTTTTTAAGGCATTTTTTTTCTTTCTTTCTTTCTCTCCTTAGCTAGCGTTCAACCATTTTTCTCCTCCTTCATCTGTCAGATATTCTTCTTCTCCTACTAGACATTCAACCATGTTCTCTTCCTTTGCTCTGGCATCCTTCTTCCCGCGGCCGGTCTCCGGGTGTTTCCTACTTCGTGTCTCAGAGCGGTTCCATTCGTACCCAGCATCTGGCCATTTTCTCCTTCATCCCTTAGACATGGTTGTTTTCCTGTTCAGTATTCGTCCATCCTCTTTTATCTGTCAAAATACGGTTCTTTTCCTACCTAGCATTCGGACATTTTCTTTCATCTCTCAGATACGGTTTTTGCCCTTCCAAGCATTTGAGACATTTTTTTTTTTCTTTCATCGTTCAGATGCAGTTCTTTTCCAACCCAGCATTCGGCTATGTTCTTTCTTCTCTCGCATACAGTTCTTTTCGGTTGATTTTCTTTGATCTCTGGGACTTTGAGATAATGTTTCTTTCCTACCCAGCATTTGGACATTTTCTTTTATCTTCCAGATAGATTTCTTTTCCTACCCAGTATTTGGCCATTTTCTTTCATCTTTCAGTTAGATTTCTTTTCCTACCCAGTATTTGGCCATTTTTCTTTCATCTTTCAGGCAGATTTTTTTTCCTACCAGTATATTGGGCCATTTTCTTTCATCTTTCAGAAAGATTTCTTTTCCTAACCAATATTTGGCCATTTTCTTTCTTCTCTCTGACCTGGTTTTTCTGTTTTCCTCCACAGTACTCGGCCATTTTCTTTTTCATTTCTGCGGCACGATTCTTTTCCTATTCAACACCAGCTATTTCCTTCTGTTTCTCTCAGACTCTCTTCTTCTCTCCTGCCCAGCACCGAGCCGTGTTCTCCTTTCTGTGCATCCCGAACACTATTCTATTCCTTCGCAGGATTCCGTTATTTTCTTCTTCATTCCCAGACACTCTTCCTCTCCTGCCCCAGTATTTAACCATTTCCCACTCAAATCTTTCAAGCACTTTCCTTCTCTTGGCCAGTAAGTAATCAGGTGCTTTTTTTCCTTCCTCTGAAGCGCCATGTTCCCCCAGTCCTGCGTTCATTCTTCCCCTCCTTCATCGGTCTGTAGGATTCTCTTCTTTTTCCTGCTCAGCTTCAGTCTTTTGCTTCTTCATCTCACAATCCTTTATCTCCCCTTTTCCCGGTGTTCGTCTATTTTCCCCTTCATCTCTTTGACAAGGTTTTTTTTTTTTTTTTTTTTTTTTTTTAGTTTTGTTTTTGCTTTTAATTTCCCTAGCGTTCAACCGTTTTTTCATTATACCTTTCGGATGGATTAATTTTCGTTCTCAGAATTCTTTGGGGGGGGGGGGGGGGGGGGGGGGGGGGGGGGTTGCTGTTTTGTTTGTTTTGTTGTTTGTTTTTAATCCATTTCTCAGATAATTTCCATCATTCGTAGAACTATTATACAAAAGGAATTGTGCTCTGATGTATTAGGGGATGTTACTAGAAGATTTGGGGATGTTGGGGATCTACTAAAGTAATTGTGGGATGTTAATAAATCGACACTGCAACTGACTAATGACTAAGATTCCTATGTACCGTTATCGAGAGAGAGAGAGAGAGAGGAGAGAGAGAGAGAGAGAGAGAGAGAGAGAGAGAGAGAGAGAGAGAGAGAGAGAGAGAGAGAGCATTCAGTCAGAGATACGAGGCTGAACGGCTAGAAGGTGATAGAGCAGAGTGTGTTAGAGTCTCCATGTTCATGTTCAGAACATACCAAACAGAAGACAGGACGAGGCAGAATATAATATAACATCCTTTCAATAAACAGGCTCTTAGAATTTACACATGTATTTATTTTCACTACAAATTATAAAGACACTGTGGCCAGGCCCGAAGGCCGAGAGGCCCAGCAACACCTTGACTCACCTAGAGGATGCCAGGGAGGGGAGTTTCTGGGAAGTTGATATCTTTAGTTTATATAGCTTTTGCCTGAGTGTGAATTGAATAACTGTGTAGCGTGGCACGTCTTTGACACAGTCAGAGAACGCCAGGCACTGGACATTATCGAGGTCTGGTTTTCATTACTGACCCACTGCTCAGGGATGGGGGGAGGGGGAGGGGGCGTAGCAATGTGAGGGGGGGGGGGGGGCAGGAGAGGGGGGACCTAGCATGTCAATGCATCCGGGTAGGTAATGAACGGCGTCACGCTATAGATCAAGGCAATCAATGGCTCGGTCCATCCTGGGTAGGTAGAATGCTGTTGTTCTCCTATCCAACATACCTTCATGTTTTCCCCCCCTCATTTCTCACACCTTGTCCTTCCTTCAGCCAGCCGTAAGGCCATTTTCTCCTTCATCTCACAGACTTTCTCTTTCCTTTGGCCAGCATTCACGTCTAACGGGGGAACAGTGTCGTTTTAAAACCCAGTGTTGCCTCACTTCTATGACTCACAAACTGAGTCAAATTGCGTCTTTCTTTGTGTTTGTTCCACACAGGAAACGTGTTCGTCAGGGGAGTTAAGGCAGGGCTGATTGAAATGGCTGTCCGGGTACAGCGTAACGGCTAATCGATATGACAAGCCAAGACTGTTTCCAGTGCAGCTTTTATTCAAAGAGAACGTAACTCTCCTCTCTCTCTCTCTCTCTCTCTCTCTCTCTCTCTCTCTCTCCTCTCTCTCTCTCTCTCTGTGGTGATATACGAAAAAAATAGTATTTCACTGCGCAAACCGGACAGAAATGAGAAGACCTCTGCGGTCCTGTTTTGTGTTCTTTGTTTATTTAAAGACTTGAAGATTGACAGGGTGGTCAGTCATTTGCGTTGTGTTTGTCAGAGTACATCTTGGTACCTTTGGATTGGGCACTCGAAGTATATTATGTATGACAAATAAGGTTCAAAAGATGGTACTTCTGATCTTCATATCATGCTATCGCTAAAGACAGACGTAATGCTAATCCTCTACTCTATGCTCTCTCTCTCTCTCCTCTCTCTCTCTCTCTCTCACACAACACACCACACGCACACACACACACACACACACACACACACACACACACACACACACCACACAACACACACACACACACGCTCATTTGATCCTGTTGATGTCGTCAGTCTCGATAAAGCAGTTCTATTCCCCTGCCACCCCAACCCACCCACCCTGTTTTCAATATTTATAATTTATCAATTGTATTGTTTTAGATCTATATGTCATCACACGCCTCAAACTCTTCATAAGCCAGCAAACGCTTCTGTACATAATAAAAAAAAAAATTAAAACCCCCCGACCCAACCCTCTCTCTCCCTCGCTCTCTCCCTCTCTCTCTTTCATCTCTCCCTCTTCCCTCTCTCCCTCTCTCCTCTCCCTCTTTCTCTCTCTCTCTCTCTCTCTCTCTCCCTCTCTCCCTCTCTCTCTCTCTCTCTCTCTCACGGAGCCATTTTTCCCCATCCATCGGCCGTGCTACACAGTGCACGGAAAACTTTCAATCAGCGCCCAGTACATCACATCAGCACTCAGATTCTCTTCATCTCCCCCCAGTTTCTCCTTCCTGTACGCACCAACCTGACGACAACTTGCTCTCTCTCTCTCTCTTCTCTCTCTCTCCTCTCTCTCTCTCTCTCGCTGGGTATGTATGCACTCAAGAAAGACAATTTCTATCTCTCCCACTCTCTCTCTCTCTCTCTCTCTCTCTCTCTCTCTCTCTCCTCTCTCTCTCTCTCTCTCTCAAACCGAGTCCTTTCTTCTCTGGAAGTTGTTCTTCCTTTCATCCCCCGTTTCTAAGGAAAACACTCAACACCTAAGAGCATTTTAGAAAAGACTTCAACATATAAGAGCATTCAATATATACCAACTAAAAAAAAAAAGGACGGACATGTTTGGAATATTTCTACTCGCATGCGCAACACACACACGCACACACAACACACACGCACACACACACACACACACACACACACACACACACACACACACACGCAGACACGCGCGCGCGCGCGCGCACACACACACACACACCACACACACACACACACACGCACGCACGCACGCACGTACGCGCGCGCACACGCACACACACACACACACACACACACACACACACACATCCACGCACGCACTACGTGCGTATACACAGTCAAATACACGAATAGACACATGCAAGTGCACCTGTGCACGCGCGCGCGCGCGCGCGCATACACACACACACACACACACACACACACACACACACACACACACACACACACTGACTGACTGAACCATTTACTGTCAGATAAACATTGTGTTGTACTGACATTTTAAAAGGATAAAACCTAAATAAATAAATGGGAAAACGAAAATAATACAAAAATAACATCTGAAAAGACATAAAATCATAACGGAAAAAGTAACAGGGAAAACATTTAACATTTGTAAGTAGAATAATAAGATCATAAAAATCATAAAGGAAAAAAATAACAGGGAAACATTTAACATTTGTAAGTAGAACAATGAAATCATAAAAATCATAAAGGAAAAAGTAACAGGGAAGCATTTAACATTGGTAAGTAGAATAATAAAGTCAGAAATTTTAAACAATAAACCAAATAACATCTTAACTGTACTGAGAATAAAAAAATCTCT
>JADBJO010036091.1:5000-11470 GCA_016801955.1 Conus betulinus | reverse complement strand
TTGTTTTGTCTATAGTCAAGGGGGCGGGCCGAAACGGCACTAACTAAGAAGGTAAACTGATGCCGCCCACCACAGCAGAAATTAATTCCTCTTCCAACGGAGTATTAAAAAGTAATAGAGGAGGGAAAGGGGCGAGAGAAAGCAGAAGATTACAATCGGAACAACACTAACACCAAGCCTCTCCACCCTTCCTTAAAAACCTGACACTTGGACCTTAAGAATGTAGGAGCAGGGGGCGAAGGGGAGGGGAGGGGGGAGAGGGGGTTAGGGTATCCAACGCTGACAACAAGCGTCTCACGATCTGACTACGTTTGTCTCAACCCCAAGACGGGATCTCGCGACTGGCTTCTAGCCTACAGGTAATGACCACGATGATGTCCACAGCAACGACTGAGAGCCCTGCCAGTGTTCTGTCTACCCCGCTACGTACCACAGAGAAGCTTCACAACGTTGTTCTAACAAATCGTTAGAAATTAAGGCAATGATCAAGACCCTGCATCATTGAGAACAGAGATTAGATTGCAAAAGGTTTTTTTTAGTTTTTGGTTAAAACCCACCATTAAAGCTACCTCGTTTGTACAATTCAGAGAAATACAACAAATTAGCACAAGCCACATAAAAAAATTTTCTCCAAAAGCAATGTATTGTAACAAGTACCTTTTAGACCCCTACTTAGACAAATCTTGTTTTTTAAAAAATAAATAAATAAATAAATTAATAAAACAACCGAGGGGTCGAAGTGGAAGGGGTCAGTCAGTTAGATCCGTTGTGACACGGTTAATTGGAGAGGTCTTCTGCTGTCCTTGACTTAAAAGTCCCCGCAACATATCAGCCGAGCTGTGGGGATAGCGATTGGTCAAAATCAATGGATGCAGTGCTGATGTTGCTATGGCGTCGAAGTGCAAGGGTGGCAATTAACAATTAGTTTTGGTATTAATGCGCCGAACCAGAAGGAGGGACACAAACAAATTGAAAAATAAAAACAGAATCAGAAATGAAACCAGACAGAATGTCTTGGTCCCACAAAACATGCTTTTAGATATCTTCTTCTACACACCGCGTGTCGTGATCGATTTATTAACTTCAACTGATGTCAGGACGTTATTGATTTAAGTGTTTTGTGGTTGACGAGCGATTAGAAGGACCTCTAGACTTTTCGCCCCATAAAAGATGAAGTTTGATGGCTGTTCTTCGAATTTCATTCTCAGAACCACTGGAAAACACCATCCAGGTCAAAACCTATCATCTAGGTCCGTTTCTGTCCACAAACACAAATATTCAGACCGTTATTACAAACACGACTACAAAACAAGTATCTGCCAACTTCAGGCCAAACCATCAGTGTTACTCAAAGAGACAAGGACAAGTTATTGGAAGTGTCCACCAAAGAGTTACGAGGACGGGGCCGCCGACGAAGCCGAATTCCTGTTTGAATGTGCAACGTCCGAGTTGCATTTATTTCTGAGATGACTTCTCAGTAAGCCGTTGTTTTTGTTTGCTTCTGTCGTTGAGTCCTGCTTGGTTTGATTTTGTTTTTTATGTTGCCGTGTGCGTGGTGCGTGGAGCTCTTTCTGGCGTTGGTTTTTAGAAGTTTTCGTTTTTATGGGTGATAACAGGTAGACATCGCTAAACTGGGTAGACATTCGCTACTGGTAGACATCAGGCCCTGGCTGCGGGATCACCTGGGAGTTAGCAAAAGAAAAAAAAAAAGAAAAAACGGGGAGGAGGAGTGGCGGAGAGAGAGATAGGAGAGGGGAGATAGAGAGGGCGTAGACGGGAGACGGGAGGAGGAGTAGTGAGAGAGAGCTTAGCGAGGGGGGGGGGGGGGGGAAGAAGGGGGAGGAGGGGAGGAAGCTTTGTTAGCTCACAACTTCCAGAGTGCCATTTCCACTATGTTCTGAACAACACTCTGGTTCGCTTCCCCCATCCAGTTTTCTACCTCCCTCTAAAACGCCAAACCCCCCCCCCCCGCCCCCACCCCCCCAACCCCAAACACACACAACACACAGGAGACTAATTTAATCGCATTCTGCCATGTTTGTTGTCTTGTGACGTGCAACGAGACCCCACAGCTGTTCCTGTATTGGCGTCTTGTTGACCACGCTTCTGTAACACTGCCTTCGCCTTTTCTTTTCTGCCTCTTCGGCACTTTGCTTTCTTCTTCATTTTTTATTTTTCAGTTCGTGCCATGAGTTTTCATGGCTGTTTGGGCTATAGACAGTGCTCATCAATCTCTCTCTCTCTCTCTCTCCCACTCCTCCCTCTCTGGTCTCTTCTCTTCTCCCTCCTCTCTCTCCTCTCTCTCTCACACACACACACACCACACACTACACACACACGAGTGCACAGCGCGAACACGTACATACACCATACACACAGGCGAGTGCGCGGCGGGAGAGCGTACACACACACACCCACACCCACACAGCAACCGATATATATGAGAGAGCGAGACGAGCGGAGAGAGAGAGCGAGAGAGGAGAGAGATGTTGCTCAAACCACTCATTAACCCTGTCGCGCTGAGCAGAGGGTTTTTAGGATGTCAACCTCTCCCAGAACTTGTATCCCCCCACCCCCACCCCTCCCACGCCAACCCCATCCTCCTCTCTCTCTCTCTCTCTCTCTCTCTCTCTCTCTCTTCTCTCTCTAACTCCAACACACACGGCCATAGCACCTCAAAGCAGTTTGCCTGTAGAAAAAAAAGCGTTGACAACCATCGACTTCAGATCTGGTTTGCCTATGTTGTCACCCCCCACCGCACCCGCGGTGATCGCCCTTGTCGTTCATGTTGTCACCCCCCACCCCCCACCCCCCGCACCCCAAACCCCGCTCGGTACTCTCCCTTGTCGTTAGATCATCACGCTTAAGCAGAGCAACTTGACAGCGCGCGCAAATCGGCAACGGCGCGAACAGGGCGAGCGAGAAGTGGACCAATGTTGTGTTATTGGTTTAATTTGACAATACTCGGGGGACGAGGCGTTTGCGGCATGGGAGGTGTTGAAGAGATGGATGAGGAAGGGAGAGAAGGTGGGATGGGGGGGGGGTAGGGGGGGGGGAGGTAGGGTGACCAGGGGGAAATGAGAAGGACGAAGGGAAAGGGGAAGGGAGAGGTGTGGTGAAGTGGATGTTTCTCCGTTTAGCGATCGGCTGTGTCAACACTTGTGGTGAATGGGAATTGGCGATATCGTGACAGGGGGTTGTCAGGAGGGATCGGGTCTTCTGGGTTTGTTCCGTTTGTTTGTGTCGGCGTGTCTTTCTAACTGTTTGATGTTTTGTGGGAGAAAGAGAGAGAGAAGAGGAGCTGAGAGGAGGAGAGCGAGAGAGGACGAGAGGAGAGAACGATGAGAGCGAGGAGGACCGCCAGCAGAGACAGAGACAGAGACTTGTTCCATGTTTGGTTGAGGAGAGGGAGAGAGAGAGAGAGAAAGGAGATAGCGAGAGGAAGGAGGCGGTAGGAGAAAAGCAGAGAGAGACAGACAGACAAGAGACTGAGAGCTGGTTCATAGGTTGTTTGACTATAGGAGAGAGAAGAGACCATTGGAGAGGGAGAGAGAGAGAGGAGAGATTTCATCGGATCGGCTCTGGTTTTTGTTCCGTTTGTTGTTCGGCGGTGGGCTTTGTTGTACCTCTGGTGTGTTGTTGGTGTGTGTGTGTGGGTGCGTGTGAGTGGTGTGTGTGTGTGTGTGGTGGTGTGTGGTGTGGTGTGTGTGTGGACGGACGTGTGAAAGTGAGAGATGAGAGAGAGAGCAGAGAGAGGGAGAGAGCACCAGAGCGAGACGGACCCCGCACACGGAGAATGTTTGCTGGTTGTTTGCGAGAGCGGAGAGACGATAGAGAAGAAAACCCGAGGAGCCGAGAGGGAGATAGAGAGAGCATGACAGAGAGATGAGAGGGAGGCGGCGAGGAGAGAGAGAGACAGAGCGAGAACAGACAGACGAGACATACGACAGACATACAGATAGATAGAAAGACGACATGTTGGTGTTTTCTGAGGAGATAGAAGAGAGAGAGAGAGAGCGAGAGGACTGAGACCGTAGAGAGAGAGGAGAAGAAGGATAGGAGGAGAGATGCCATCCTCCTTGTCTATAAGACTTCGTCATCTTTTCCTCTCTATTTCCTTTGTTCGCCTGCAGCATTTGCTTATGAAGTTTGACCTCGTTCCTGTTCTTCACTCTCTTCCTCTTCGTCTGCGTCTGCGTCTGCTGTTTTGATTTTCTTTGAGAGGACAGTTTTTTCTGTCTGTAGGTTTCCTTCTTGCTTGTAATGCGGAGGTCGCACTTAAGTAACATGTGCGTGCGTGGAAATATACAGGTCAAACGGCAGTTCTAGACTTGTATGGTTGATTTAAACGTCCTATCGCCCAAAGGCCCAGTGGGACAACGTACCCTTTCGACACAGGCCTGCTCTTCTGTGGCATTGAGAGTCGCGGGCATAAGTTTGGCGAGTTCGCCGATGTTCTCTCTCCACAGCTCTATAGAAAGACAGACAGGTTGGTGTTGCTGAGGGAGAGAGGACTGAGAGAGGAGAAAGAGGGAATTGGAGGAGAGAGGTCGTGTCAGATCGGGAGGGGAGAGAGAGAGAGAGAGGAGAGAGAGAGATGCCATCCTCCTTGTCTATTAAGACTTTCGTCAATGCTTCTCCTCTCTTTTCCTTGAAGTCGTCTGCGTCATTTCATTGATGGAAGTGTCACCTCAGTTCCTGTTCTTCACTCTTTCCTCTTTTCGTCCCTGCGTCTGCGTCTGGCTGTATTTTGATTTCTTTTTGTTTCAGTTTGTCTGTCTGTAGGTTTCCTGCTTGTAATGTCAGGTCGCAGCTTAATTAACTGCTGCGTGGAAATATACAGGTACAACGCCCAGTTCTAGACTTGATGGGGTGAGTTTAACGTCCTATCGCCCAAAGGCCCATGAGGACAAGGTACACTTTCAGACACAGGCCTGCGTCTTCTGTGGCAAATGTTGTCGCCGGGCAGAAGTGGGCGAGTTCGCCGTGTGTCTCTCTCAAAGCTCTAGTAGGGACCTAAGACATACTGCTGTCCTACTTCAGCAGGGACCTAAAGACATACTGCTATCCTCCTGTAGTTCAAATTCGGCTGTGGTCGGCCGACGATGCCCGTCGGTGCATATCGCCTTCTTTTCCCCGATCTAAAGGCTGTATTCGGGACCACCGGGCTGCATTCTTCGTGCTCGGGTGTGATGGTCCTGTCCTTTCGTAAGGCCGCCTCAAGGAGGGGAGCAGGACGAAAGTCGCTGCAGCGCTGCACGAGTCCCTAACATTCGGCGGGTACACGCAGACTACGACCGAGAGGGCAATTTTTCAGGCCAACCCCCATAAGGAGTGCCCCCATGTCTGCTGGCCTCAGAACATGGTATCCCAGGCCATGGTAATCGCGTCAGGCAGCGCTCCATCGCCAATCGCCCCACATCTCCAGGAGCCGTCCCCAGCGACACAGGCTAGACCAGCCATCCCCATAGGGCTGGTAGGATCGCTGCGCCGCCGCTGACACTGACCTCTCACGTCAGTGTCCTTCACAGGAGATCTGCCACCTCTCCCTTGGCGTCCGCGCTCTGCCACAGTGGCAGCGAAAGACGAATGAAGCAAGATAGCTGTATGTCTTAGCTTCCTGCAAGCTGCGCTGAAGTAGGATAGCAATATGTCTTAGCTCCCTGCAGTAGTAGGTCTTCGGCTCCCTGGAAGCAGTATGTCTTCGCTCCCTGGAAGCCGCTGAAGTAGGATAGCAGTATGTCTTCGCTCCCTGCTGATTAGGATGAAGTAGGATAGCAGTCCAGGTATGTCTTAGCTCCCTGCTGAAGTAGGATAGCAGTCCCTGTCGTAGCTCCCTGCTGAAAGTAGGATAGCAGTATGTCTTAGCTCCCCTGCTGAAGTAGGAACAGCGTAAGACAGCGTATGTCTTAGCTCCCTGCTGAAGTAGGATAGCAGCAGTATGTCTTAGCTCCCTGCTGAAGTAGGATAGCAGTATGTCTTAGGGTCCCTGCAAGCAGTGAAAGTAGTCGCTGCCGGTAATGTTTAGCCTTTGGAGGACAGCATTTGAGGGCAGACGGGCGCAGTATGTCGAAGTAGACGAATTATTGCTAAAGTATGGGGGGCTGGAGGGGGGGGGGGGATTTTAGATTGCAGTTCGTCTAGGGTTGAATAAGTACGCTGCCGTGTCGCAGCCTTTTGGATGAGGGGGGGGGGGGGATAAATTGGGGGAAACTAACAAATCACCACGTTCTTCAGAGATGTTTGTAAAAAGCGAAGGCTAGTAGGGGGAAGGGGTGGGGGTGTGGGAAAAGGGGGGGAGGGGGGGAATGTTTGTTCGTTCGTGGTTTGTTTTTGTTCCATAAGAGTATTTGTGGGTGCATGTGTCTCCGCAATTTTCTAGACGAGGGTTGGGGCCGTTGTGGGCGTTGTTTGTGTGTGTGTGTGTTGGTGTGTTGTGTGTTTGTGTCTTTGCTGATTTTAAAACTCGT
>JADBJO010036090.1:0-11470 GCA_016801955.1 Conus betulinus | reverse complement strand
TCTTTTCAGAAGATTGATAACCTGCCTGTTTTCTCACCCCCATGTTCCCCATGCAGAGCCTGATATCACTATCCAGTGTGTCAATGTCACTCACAGTCATGGTTTTTGATGTGAGATTTTTGTGTGGATGTGTGAGAATAATAGTGTATTCAGCATTTTGAATCTGTTAGATATACTCCTAGCTCTGAGCAGGATAGCCTTGCTCTTGAGTCAGCTCAGCTGTTTTGCTGACAACACTTTCAACATAAATGTGTAATTGTCTCTGGCTTCAAATATTTGTTGCAGTGGTTGCCTATGAATGACTTGCCATGATAGGCCTGCTTGTGGATTTTTTTCTGATGCAGGACAACATCTAAATGCTGTGTGACAGGACCAGACAAGCGTGGAAGATAAAGCTGTGATTTCCTGCTTCTATTTCGCCTTCTTTCTCATGTACCTGCTCCATCAGTTCTTTGTTGTTCTTGCTGAAAAAACACTCAGGGGTGTGTGCTGTCATCTTCAGGCTCATTAAACACTATTCTTGATTCTAGTTGCCTTTTCTCTACTTCTAAAGATTCAATCTGTTTCAGTTTGTCAACAAGTCAGAAAAGGCTGACTTTGTCTCTATCTGTTTTCTTCAGCTGCAAAGGATTCTGCAATTTCCTTATCTAGAGCATGACACTCACCTTCCAGTAGGTCATGGTGCTTTTTTACCACTCCCAGAAGAATGTGCAGATAGGGAGGTGCTACATGGTTGAGTGTAATGTCAATGATAGGTTTTTCTGATGACATTATTGTGCAGCTTGGCAATTTTTCTTTTGGAATTTTTGGAATTTTTTGTAATCTCTCCTGATGCCCTGTAAACTGCGCTGTGTGATGTTGCCTTCATTACAGTGAGGTGGAGTGTGTATTTGGCTTTTTGATGCTGTGCAGTATAGACAGGGGTGTGTGTTCCCTGAGCACCTGACAGACCATACAGCTTGAGCAGAAAATCATAATCCCAAACAAAAAAACAGTTTGATTGTCTTGTTTTCTCCATGTCATGGACTTCAGCGCTGCCAGCTGTTCTTTGTAAGGATCCATGATTCTCTTCAAATTCTCTGGGCTGTCCTTGCAGTCTACAATGGCCAGGACACAGGTGTTGTGTTTGGAGTTTGGATTGTGAAGATTTGCAATCTGAAGCATCAGTTTAAATGTACCACCCCCATGGTCCCCTCCCTATCTTTACCCAGATCTCATCCTGTGGGATTGTATTGTCATGCCATGTCAGCTTGTTCTCTCTGTCATACTGCTGCAACAGGTTTTCTACCAGCTTTGGAATGTCTTTGATTTCTCCTATTGTTTTATCTTCTTCTTTCTGTCTGCCATTCTCATCAACACAAATGAGTTTTCTCTGTACTATTTCAATTTCTCCAAACATAGCTTCTTTCTGTTGTTGTCTTTCTTTCTTTTCACAGTCAAATGTTAATCCTATACTTCTGAGAAATCTCTTTTGCTGTCTGTACTTTGTCCAGCTTAACCCCAGACTAGTTCTAAGTGCAGACCCTTGCTTTTGGGTCACTCTCACAGGGCCACATCCAGCAGCATCAAGAATCTTTTGTCTGTGGGTGCGAGCAGTTCTTTTGATTTCTGATCCATGTTGTTTGATCACATCATCTCTACTGCTTCCTGAAATATTCATTCTGATCTTCTGTATCATGTGAGATCTTTTCTTTCTCAGAGGAGATGATGCCAAAGCAGAAGATTTACGGGGCTGTCTGATCCTTTTCAACACAATTGGCTGACCCCTTGTTTTGCACCTAACTGTTAAATGGTCACTTGACTGTCGCAGCTTCCTGCGTACCAAACGTGTCAGTAATTTTTCTTCTTCATCAGTGAGCGGTTTATCAATATCCTCATCATCCGAGTCTAAATAGATCATTTTATTTTTTCCGATGTCGGAAAGGCGATAGAGCTACGTCACTGACTTGCGGCGTTTTCGGTTTTGTGATTGGGTGATGTTTGTGTGCAGAGTGTGTTTTGGGTTTTTTAATTGGGGTTGACATAGACTGACAGAAATGACGTTGACACACTTTCATCAACTAGCAAGTCGGCTGGATCAAAAGTTTGTTGTGCGGGTCTTTTCACTGCCCCTACTCTCGGTTTTTTTAGGGGGACCACCACCTTTGGTTTGTGATTGAAAGCGGCTGCATGTTTTGCACTGACTGATTGACAGCTCTGGATCGAAAGTTGTCCAGATTTCTGACATTTTCTGAATATCAAGTGCAACACGGTCGGCGGTCGTAGTTTTTTGCAGTCGGACAGGTTGCTAGCGCGTTTCAGCCCCATGAGTTTTTGTAACATTTCATACAAATGGCTGTAGACTGCTTGCCCTCTTCATCATTCAAAATGTCTAAATTGTAACAACGTGAGAGTTCTGCGGCATAGTTTTTACATAATCTCACACAAATACCGTCTATCTTTCTCCTTTCGTAACACGCGTTCTCCACAAACTCGACACATAGAATTTAGTCTAGCACAGTGCACACTGTAATCGTGGTGCTCACTTACCGCTGACTGCTGAGACGCCATTGTAAGGAAAACTGATGAGTCACTTACCTCAAACTATACACACAAAACCACACTTTAAAGATTATAATTTCGTTATAAAACACACACAGACACAAGTTGACTTCACATAATCCTCTGGCAACCCAAAATAAACCAAAAACATGTGGCATTTAGTTGTATCTGAAGGTTGGAAAACAAACAAAATCAGTCACAAGCACAGCTCTCTGCAACACGTCTCACAGAAGAAAAAGTGCCGATCTGACTAAGCTTGGCACATCTGGCATCGCTGAAACTCGGTCAGGGTCAGCGGCCAGTCACGCGGGTTGTACTAAATGGTCTAGTCTGGCAAGAAAGGAAACAGCCGTGTCACAGTTACCAAAGAACAGCTTTTACCAAATCCAGCAAAAGAGACTGCCTTTTGCCTCCGAGATTCTTTTGGTCCTCTTCCCATCTGAAATCCCGAGAGCTGTTTCTTGAGATCACAGGCTGATAAACCTTCAAGTCCCCTTGCTCCAACCTCCATGGCGAGAACCTGGGCCTGGAAGCCAGATTCCTTCAACCTCCATGGCCTCCTGGGAGGAACCAGAACAGGGCCCTGGAAGCCAGATTCCTTCAACCTCCATGGTGAGAACACTGGGCCTGGAAGCCAGATTCCTTCAACCTCCATGGTTAGCGAGAACCTGGGCCTGGAAGCCAGATTCCTTCAACCTCCATGGTGAGAACCTGGGCCTGGAAGCCAGATTCCTTCAACCTCCATGGTGAGAACACGAGCCTGGCCTGGAAGCCAGATTCCTTCAACCTCCATGGTGAGAACCTGGGCCTGGAAGCCAGATTCCTTCAGCCTCCATGGTGAGAACCTGGGCCTGGAAGCCAGATTCCTTCAACCTCCATGGTGAGAACCTGGGCCTGGAAGCCAGATTCCTTCAACCTCCATGGTGAGAAACCTGGGCCTGGAAGCCAGATTCCTTCAAACCTCTATGGCGAGCCGGAGAAGCCCAGGGCCTATGGGGAAGCCAAGATTCTTCAACCATCTTCTATGGGTGAGAACCTGGGCCTGGAAGCCAGATTCCTTAAAGCTACTGGCTGGAGTGTCATACTTCTCTGCATTGTGGATGTGCGCTTGCTCCACTCTTCTTTTGAATAGCACAGTGATTCGATCAGAACAAATGTTTGGAAGGACCTGGTTGGAGGATGATATCCTGTGTCATGTTTCCTGATGATGTCTGGATGGTTTCTCCCAGTCTGGAAGGGTCTACTGTGCGCTCCCAGTCATCTACTCCATTCAGTAAATCCTGATCCATGCTCTTGACATTGTAGCTGTTCCAGACCGGTGATTTGTGGCCGCCTGCCGTGTAGAACGTCAATGTTGGAGCTTTGGGTGACTTGGTGCTTCCTCCGGCAGTGCTAACCGTATGACTGATCTCCTTGAGCACTTGTACCTTCATGTGTACCTTCCATGGGTTAGTGCTGCTTTGCATGAACTCAGGACATGTTCACTGTTGTTCGTTCGCCGTGACAGGGTGGACATGTAGGGTCTTCTGGTTTCCCTCATTCGATCAGCTTTGAATTTAAGGACAGGGTATTGTATACAGATCTGACGATGAAGCTGACCCTAAGAGATGTACTGTGCCGTATGCCGTCAGGTGAGAGGTGCGAGTTTGTTATATGTAGTCCACGGACCTTGTTGGCCTTGCTGGACTGCCTACTGGTTTCTCTTAGTGTCCTCTTCTTTCTTCAGCCCTTCTATCACCATGTCTCTCTTTGCTTTCCCTTTTTGCTTTTGACCACCAGTTCATTCTGTTGATCCCAGCCCCTGTCTGTTGGTCTGTGTGTGGCATGTAATATCCTGATCCTGAGGATTTTTTTTGCCACGTCTACTTCCACCCGAACTTTCCATTTTCTGCCAATCTTTAGCTTTGTCGGGACTGATCTCACAACTTTGTCTTTGGAGTCCTCGAGCTTGGTTAAAGACCTTGCTTTACAAATAATCTATTGTATTCGTCAGGTATGGATTTTAAGGAAGATTTCAGCTGCAGTTGGCAGCAGTAGAGCGCAACGTCAGTGAGACCAGGGTGGAACAACAAGCCCTCTAGTGCTGATAAGGTATATCTGTAGAGACCGGACACGCTTCAGGATCAGCATGAACTGCAAACAACAGACCACGCTACTGGCCAGGGAGCCCACGCTGGTCTGTTATCTGCAGGCTTCCCTCTGCCATTGGCTTGGTTTCCTCTCCGCTCTTTGTATCTTTCAAAGAAACTTGAAACAAAATGTTTATGCCGCCGAACAAAAGAAACAAAGTCATAAGGTTTTCATGACACGTTTCGACCTCTTTGGTCTTCCTCAAGCAAGAAAAAAAAAAACAAACAAACAAAAAAAAAAACAATAGTCAAGACCATGAGAACGAAAAACGAACAGTCTGTCACGTATCTCCTCAAACTGGGCGCGCAGAATGGATGTAGGATTCACATCATAGTTCTGAGCAGTCCCACACGAACCTTGAATACGGGCTTGAGTGACGTGCCCCTTGAGTCTGAGTCTGGCAGCCATTAGTCGCAAGCATTGTGGTCTGGTGACACATTAGCACCCAGAATCACTTGCACGTTACGCCATCGTTGGAAATGTTGGTTCATAAAACATGTGTGCTGATCTGATTCTCCGTGGTGCATTCAGGAAAAGGGCCACTGGTCGTGGAAGAACATTGAAGACCAAACATTGACCTTGTCCCGCTATTTACGTATCGTGGCGTGCTCCTTGCTTGTTTTGGCATGTGTGTGTGTGTGTGTGTGTGTGTGTGTGTGTGTGGTGTGTGCGCGCGCGCGTGTTTGTGTGTGTGTGAGAGAGAGAAAGAGTGTGTGCGTGTGTGTATGTGAGTGTGTGTGTGTATATTTGTGTGTGTGTGTGTGTGTGTGTGTGTGTGGTGTGTGGTGTGTGTGTGTGGGTGTGTTTGAGGTGGCGAGAGATGCGTTAATATCCCAGTTGATGCGTGCGTGTTTCATCATGCATGTATTAGGTGATCTGGTCTTCTTGAACGTTTTCGGGTTGTGCCCGTGTATTCTCTATTGTGCTGTGCGAGGGGGATAGATTTGAATCCCTTGTTCTGTGTGTCTGTTGTATGTGCATGTGTCTATAACGACAACGTTTCTTGTTTGTTCTATGTGTCTTGCCATGTGAGTGTGTTAGGTGACGGATAGAGCAGAGCAGGTTTTCTTCTGTGTTTTGTATCTTCATCAACGTGTGTAGTAGATGATGAATGGTGGTGTACAAGAGTTTGCTTTTTTCTTTCTATTTCAAGTATGTCTAACACAGGTATTGTGAGCAACACAAGCTACAGCGATATTCCACAGCTTTTTTCTTTTCTATTTTAGTAGTGTCTAACACAGGTATTGTGAGCATCACAAGCTACAGCGATATTCCACAGCTTTTTTCTTTCTATTTTAAAGTATGACTAACACAGGTATTGTGAGCATCACAAGCTACAGCGATATTCCACTGTGGGACTGTGGCAGCAAACAGTTTACTGAAGATGTTTAGTCCTGATCCACCACTGCTTTGTATTAAGTATGACGCTTATGTATCGTTTCATTGTCTGCTGTTTTGGTGGAAAGGCAACACGTGATTTTAACAGTTTTCAGCACTTTTTGTTCTTGCACTTGTCCCCGTTGTTCTCTGCAGCCACAGTCCACAGATAGAGAAAGGGACAGAGGGCAGAGGGAAGTGGTAACACAAACACAAACCATGGCCTCCTGGATCCTGTCTAACAACAGTGACACCAGCTGAAGTCATCATCATCACCAGACCACATGGGCAGCCAACAAACAGCGTTCGTGACAGCAATCTTTGTCGTCAGGTGACCTGAAAAATAAAGTGACCTTTTAGAGGGATCGAGTTTGATTCTGTATTTTGGTATTCGTTTTAGGATAACGAACCAAGACCCACTATGATGAAGGTACAAAATACAATTGATGATTCCAACAACTGTAAACCATTTGAAACGTCTGGGATTCATTAAAAACGAGTGAAGAGAGCCAGACGACAGAGCCCCGACTGTCCGTGTAGACCCCAGTGGGACAAACCAGAAAGAAACGGTATCACTGACAACACAGTCCCCACTATCCAGGCTGCAGAGAGACCAGTAGCTGTAAAATTCTTGCTTAGTCTCTCTGATTCACCAGGACAGCAAAGGAGAATAAAATGATTCAAACTGATCAACATGGTGACGAAAGCAGACACTTCATTGGACGCCAACCATAGAAAACCACTTATTTTGCAGAGAGTGCTATTGATCCATTCCCTTTCTGCTTGCAGGTAATGTCCATGCAATATTTTTGTCGGCTACAATCGTTACACCCACATGACTCCCCATACATATTTCAGCAAACTGCAAATGCCTGATGGCTGCCAGAAAGCTCCTCTCAAAGAGTTCTCTGACTGCAAACGACGCTAAGAAGCAAGCTGAATTCCCAACTATGGCTGAGAGGCCAGTTAACCAGAAGAGCGTTACATGTAACTCAGATGGTAACAGCGTGTTACACGCCGGAAGGATGGTGTGAGGTGTTCGACATTTCAGTCTGGTTGAACGTTGACGAAACAGATTCTCACAGCAAAATCTGTAGTCTGAGAGAGAAGATCATTCCTAAATGAGCTGCCTCTGACAAGGATTCCCAAGGAAAGCTTTCAATTGGATTCCATCGTATATCGACTTCAGTCAGTCGTGGTGCGTTTTTAAAGCCCGTGGACTTATAGTTTGTATCGACGAAAGAGATACATAAACTGTTCTGCCTGAGGTAAGTATATAGACAATAAGGTGTGACAATATAGAATGTGTTTTTGACAGACTCAGTCGTTCTCAGTTTGTAGTTGACGTGCTTCCCCAGGTATCTGTAATCAGACGAAGTGGATTGTTTGCTAAGACCAGGAATCTCAGTTTGATAATCTAAGAATATAATCCAAATGAAGAGTTGTTAAGTCGTTATGGAAAGGTCAATATATTGTAAGTTAGCAAGCTTTATACTTGAGATATTAAATAGGGAACAGTCAGACAAAATCAATAAAACTAAAAAAACATTTATCCTCAAATCTGTTAAACGACATTCCTGTGCCTGTGGCATCTAAGTAACGAAGTTCAGGGAAAAGGTCAGGCAGAAATGTTGTGCTGCACCAGAAAGAATGACCTTGACACAGACAGCCTTCAGGACAGGTCATCATGTCACACATCAGTTCATCATCCGCTGTGGACACTGCCCCCAGCCGTCACACAGATGATCTCCATGCACAAACACATGTGGAATCTCGGCACTGATAGAATCCAGGGCAGGTCTCCCTCTCACAGTCTGTTCGTCTTCTCCATAAACACAGTCAGACAATCCATTACAGCGAGTGTAGACAGGGGAGACAGTACAGCACCTCTGCTGTGCAACGGTAATGACTGTCTGGACATGGCTCGTCCTGTCGGATCTTCTGCGGTGAAGAAGAAGCCAGTGCCATCCAAATTAATGTGTAAGCCCTGTTTATTTTTAAATTGGGTGTGACTTGTGTGATGTTTGGACAGTGGCTCTCATCAGAGTGATCCAGACAGTCAGAGTATTCATTACAACGTTGACTGTCCAACACACACTGACCATTCAAACACAGAAAGCCTGGACATGTGGGATGTTCACAGAATGACTCATCACTTGTGTCTGGACAGTCCTCTATAAAGTCACATACCAGAGTGAAATGCACTGTCGTGATATCAGTATCACATTTAAAACATGATGTCGGCGATCTTATTGGGATTAAACACTGTAGTATTGATCATGCCTACCAATATTCCAGACTGTAAATCCGCTGTTTTTCTGGAATATCCACTATAGTTGTACAACAAGAATTGATGAATGAAATGACCACTCGCAATTACAGATAAATGCTGTCGAGATTTTCTACAGATAACTGAAGTCGAAGATAGCCCAGCCAGTACAATGCGAGGGGAAAATATCCTGATAATTTGCGATTTGATTTCACACAGAACTCCATGAACCAGAATTAGGTTCGGAACAACATACATTAAAAGTAGACTGTAATGTTTTGACATGCCTCGTTAGCTTGTATTTATAAGATCGGTGAAAATAAAAATGGTCAGTGTTATAGACCACAGTGTTGTCAGACCATAACCATAGCTTGCTATACATAAAAGGCTGGGGTGACCCATCCCGATGTCAATCCAATAGCCACCTTGTATTTTGGTATATGTTTAAGCAAAGGAAAAGACTCACTCCTTTCCCTTCTGGTTTTTATAGAAGCGAGCTTCCCACCCTCTCGCCTGACATTCATGTTGTGATAAAACGCACAGAACTTCGCGTACATTTGCTTTTATGAAATCATAGCATTTGTTACGTGAAGCCACCAAGCCCTGACAGCCCGGACTGCTGTATGGGCAGTGTTCTGTTTCATCCCGTCCATCTTCACACTCTACCTTAATATTACAGTGCAGGGTGGTCCTGGTATTTAGTGTAATCACCAACAGAACAATTTTAAACAAACCACTGGGCAGCTTTTCAAGTCCATCAATTTTAGAGGTAACTGAAAAATCTTATGATGACCAAGATTACAAGTAGCACGGCCAACAAACGATTTAAAAGTACGCCACAAAGAAAATAGAAACTACCTCAGAGATGCTAAATCTATATGAATAGTAGATTCAGAATGCAGATTGTTTGTGTTTGGGTGTCTGTAGACAATCTCAATTCATTACACATGAAGTTTTCAATAAGTATCCCAGTGACTGTCGAATACTAACTACTACAGCACATTAGTCACTACTTTCAGTGTATGTTTCATGATTTGCCTTTGTGGGGGCACAAAAGTTGTGGTACCACAACAAACCCAGGCGTTATTCCATATACATTTCAGGATGAAATCGGATGCGACTATGGATGCGAATATCATGTTGATCATGGGATTGTCTTGCTAAACAAATACAAATGCAAAACTGTTTTCCCTGGAGCAACAGGTTTCAGTCCTTGACTGAAACAATTCCCAGAATCTACAGAATGGAGATGAAGGATGCCATGGCAACAGCTGGAAAAGAAATTATAGGCCTAAAAAGAGCCACTGTGAGAAATCCTGGGTCAGTGATGACACAGAGAGGAAAGAAAGGAGCAGAGAGGAAAGAAAAGAACTCCATCAGAGAGTCAACCAGGTCCTCAGACAAGCAGTGTACAAACAGGAGTACACAGAGAAGGACAGGCAGGTGAAGCAGAATGCCCAGGAAGATGAAACGATTGGGCTGGACAAGCAAGCGGAAGATGAAAAAAAAAAAAACGGGGGTAAAATATAAAAGATGGTATATACTTATGTCAAGAGGCGCGAGGTCAAACTTGCAAGGGTGGGCCAAATACTTCAAAGAAGTTCTTAACAGACCCGAGCCACCCACACTAGCTGAAGCGGACGACCCATCCCCTCTGCTCTCAATTAACACCAATGACTTCCTGAAGAAGATATCAGAACAGCCATTAAGACATTAGAGAACACCAAGTCGCCTGGGTTCGATGGAACAACAGCGGAAATGCTTAGAGGTAGTAGTGACTGCCTCGTCTCTTGGATGTGCGGATTTCTGTAACCAGATTTGGAACTCTGGCTAGTCCCAGAGGATTGGAAGAAAAGATGGCAAAGTCGTCTGTATCCCCACCAAAGGCAACCGTCTGAGAGTGCGACAATTGCCAGAGGTGTTACTCTGTTTCAGTCACAGGGAAAGTGTATTACCAGGTCATCTTCTCAACTGACTGCGCGACTAGTGGCCAATGGGCTCAGGGAACATCGAGCAGGATTCCCGCCCGAAGCGAACCTGTGCAGAGCAGATCTTCACTCTAAGAAGATCATCGAGAAGTGTGGACTGGAGAGAACAAAATACCCCTAGCCATCACCTTCATTGACTTCACCAACAGCATGTGACAGTGTCCACAGACAATCATGGTGGACGTACAATCATGAAATCCTACAGCATCCCAGAGAAAGTTATGTCGGCCATAGAGTAGATTTACATAGCTCCAAGTGCAGAGCCAGGACAGAAGATGGCTATAGTGCGTGGTTTTGAAGTTGTCACCAGGTAAGGCAAGGTTGCATTCTCTTCCCTCTCCTCTTTGCGCATTCCCAGTTGACTGCGTTTTAAACATGAAATCAGGGGAAAGGGAATAAGTGGACAGAAGGAAACCAGTCTCTCAGATCTGGATTTTACCGATGACGTTGCCGCTATCTGCAGCAACATCACCTCAAGATCCGCAGGTGCTTGCTAGACAAAGATCCAGAAGTTTGCAGGCAAACAGCGTCCTGATATTTGCAAGAAATAAACGAATGAAGCTGTTCAGTCACAGCAGCGTCACCTGTCTTGTAGAAAACCTCAAGCCTAGAATGGAGCCGGAGCCTGGAGCTTTGTCCACGGGACAGCAAACATATCACTGTCTGTGTCTGGAAGAGGCTTGGTGGTTCATGCATTCTTTATGTGATGGGCACTCGTAGGGAGCTGGTCGATGGCTTTTATCATTGGACGATGGTTGGGTGGTTCGTATGCTACGTATTAACGTGTTCTGCACAGCGTTCCTATCTTTGTTCGCTTGTTCCGTGATGCACCCCGCAGTTTCCATGTAAACACCTGGGCTTTGCATCCCGTCCATCTTCACACCGTCTGCCTTCAGATTGACAGTGCCGAGGATCCTGTATTATTGTAATCAGCGATACCCCGAACAGCACATCGAACAAACCACTGGGCAGCTTTCCGGCCATCTTTTCAGATAGTTACAGAAAAACTATAAAAACTTAAAGTGACGTTTTACAAGCAGCATGGTGAAAACGATGAAAGTAACGACACAAAGAAGAAAAAAGAAAACTATCTCAAATGCTACATGTTAAATGAATAGTCCGTCGTGTTTGTGTGTGTGCGGGGCGATATCAATTATATGCAACA
>JADBJO010036089.1:0-11470 GCA_016801955.1 Conus betulinus | reverse complement strand
TCAAATGTGAGAACAGAAGCCAAACAGAGCAGAAACACAAGTGACCACAGTATCATGATCAGACTAGAGAATACATGAGAAGAAAAGACAGAGGGAGAAAGGAGAAGTTAGGGAGTTTAAAAAAGAGAGAAAGAGAGAGGGCGGTAGAAGAAAGAGAGGAAGAGAGAGAGAGAGGAGAGAGAGAGAGAGAGGGGAGAGAGAGAGGAGAGAGAAGAGAGAGGGAAGAGAAGAGAATAAGTGAGAAAACAGAGGAGGAGAATGAGAGAGATGGGAGAAGACAGGGAGAGAGATGGGGGGGGAAGAAAGAAAGAAAAAAGGGAGATGAATTGGAATATAAGGGGGGAAGGGGGGGTAGAATGGGGGGGGAGGGGAGGGGAGGGGAGAGGGGAGAGGGAGGTGAGGTGGGGGGGGGGGAGGGGAGAAAGAGGAGACGAACAGAACGACCGGTCAACCAACGTTCAAACAGGTGATTGTAGGGGTCGAGACAGGGAGAGAGAATGATGAATGAATGAATGAATGGTTTATTATAAGCTTTACAGAGCCCGTGACGAGGAATCCAGATCACGGAAAAGCATCGAATTCAGTTATCAACACCGAACATTACTAACAGTCACATTCTCCAAACGTTCATGAACCAATTGCGATGCGACAATGCAGCAGTCACGATGGATCGCCAAGATTTCGGTTTTCGCCCTCTGTGTGTTCGTGTCACGCAGCCTCTCCGTTCTTCCTTCAAGGAACACAAGCAGTCATTCATTTTCCTTGTTGTTTCTTCCAACCATGTCATGACGTCTCTTATCGTAATATTGTCGGCACGTGGTGTCGTTGACATACTCAAATCAGAGGAATCTTCACAATCACTGCTACTATCTATCATACACATGTTCGCTTCTGCGACAAAGCTTGGGTTACACGTTGAGTTGGAGTCTGTCGTAGTTACTAATGGACTGTCTTTTTTGTCTTTCGGTATCAGAAACATCTTCTACATAATCTCCATTAACACTTTGTTTGTCCACATCACTGTCATTATGGAATTCTAATGTGGGAGCAACAGTAACTGACTCACAGTCTATGTCACACTGTGCCATGTCAATGCGTGTTTCATTACCAGATGGTTGTACTTGGTGCAGGCGAAGATACAGTTGAGGGGTGGTGGTCAGAAGACTGAAAGATGTCAGCACAGGCAGCTCCACGGATGTTGTCATTTCTGTCGGTGTAGTATGACAGACAGGGTGGGGTTGGCAGCAACAGAAAAACCTGAAGAAGCTGTGAGACACAACCCCTCACGCTGTCACACGAAATCGCCTCCTCTAGTCTGGACAAAGGGATCCAAACTGACATGACCATCTTAGACTTTTCGAAAGCGTTTGACAAAGTGCCCCATGAGCGTCTCCTTAAGAAACTGAACCACTATGGTATCAAGGACCGACACTGGCATGGATAAGAGCCTTCTTGTCCCATCATACTCAGCAGGTAGTAGTCGATGGCGCTAAGTCCGAGCAGGCCCCAGTTGTCAGTGGCGTACCACAAGGCACAGTTTTGGGCCCTCTTCTCTCTCCTGGTCTTCATTAACAACCTCCCTGACCAACTCCACTCAAGAACTAGGCTGTTTGCTGATGACTGTATTGTTTACAGAGAAGTCAGGAACCAGAACGACTGCCGCTTACTGCAGGAGGACTTAAACACACTGTCCAAGTGGGAAAAAAGAGATGGGGTATGGAATTCCACCTGCAGAAATGCAATACCCTATCCTGCACCAGATCCAGGGACCCCATCATATTTAGGTACAAACTGAAAGGTCACACCCTGGAACGAACAACCGAATCAAAATATGGGGGAGTTAATATCTCGAGAGATCTAAGCTGGACCAGCCATATCAACCGCTCCACCAAAAAGGCCAGCAGCATGATAGGATTCCTGAGGCGGAACCTGAGGGTAGCGAACCAGGCAACCAAGACCAATGCCTACAAGAGCCTAGTTCGCCCCCACCTCGAATACTGCAGTACAGTCTGGAACCCGTACACACCGCAGACAAAACTAAACAGATAGAAGCAGTACAGAGGAGAGCAGCCAGATACGTCACCAACCGCTATGATTAACGCCTGTAGCGTTACTGGTCTGCTCACTGACCTCAAATGGGAATCCCTGGAGTCCAGGAGGACGAAAGCCCAACTAACAATGTTCTACAAGTCTGTGAACAACCTTGTGGACATTCCCCCAGAGGAGTACCTGACACCAGCATCCGCCAGAACAAGAGCCAACCACTCCAAGAAATTCCGCCACCTTAGATCAAAAACAGATGTTCTGAAGTATAGCTTCTTTCACCGCACCATTCCAGTTTGGAATTCTCTACCGGCAGCTGCAGCCGAGGCCCCCTCTCTGGCACATTTCATGAGGGAGCTCAGCAAACTTTACTTTTAAAATACAGCCATTGTATGTGTTGTCGTGTGGAAGTGTGTTGTGAATGGTTGGTGGGCCCTGGACTAGCCTAATGCTTGTTCTGGGGCAGGATAGGGAGTGGGGTAACCCCTCTTGGAAAGGTGAACGTGGGTAGCCTTCCTACAGCTCCACACTTAGTTTTTTTTTTTTCTAGGCTAGCTGGTAGGTAAGTTAAGGGGGGGGGGGGGGGGGGGGGGGGTGGTGTGGTATGAATGCTGTCTTTTAAAACAAGAAAGTAGGACTTTTTTTTTTTAATGCGCACACACCCGAGTCACTTAAAGTCTATGGAGACGACGTGGCGATTGATTTGAAGATTGAAGACTTGAACAGACCGGACGGGGGTCAGTTCACATTCACTGGCCTTATGTTTCCTGTGTTCCTCGGCCCTTCTCCTCACCGACTGTCTCTGTTGACCTGGGATGCACATTTCTTCTGAATACAGCACTGTGAGCTTTGGCTTGCACGGCAGGGGAGTGGTCGGCAATCGTTTTCAGACTAAGAATGACAACAGTCTGATTGTCTCTGCCTTCAATTTTAAAAGATGATAACTCAATTCACGCAGAGCGGTGTTTCAGGATGTTTTTCTGAATTAATGGAAGACCTTCAACTGGCATTATTGTAGGATAACAAACACAACGGAGGGAAAAAACTTCGAACCCACTGGAGAGATGAGGAATCGAGTACTTCGACTCGTAGAGCCTTCAAAGCCATGATATAAAGATCAGAATTCATCATCACTGCATTAGGCTATGTCGTAATGCTTGTGAACGTAAATAGTGAAGGGGAAAGTGTGGTGGGGGATGAGGAAAGCGATGGGGGGGGGGGGGGGGGGGGGGGGGGAGGGAAAAGGGTGGAGACGGGGCGAAGCTGTGATTGGGTAATTTAGTCTTTGATGTTTGAGGCTATCTGGTGTTGTAGTACCGAGATGGTGGTATGATCTGTTTCTGCCATGTTCTTTCTCTTGAAGGAGTCACCAGTGCTGTTGCGCCAGACCACACTGATATGGAGATGTGGGTTATGCTGTGGGCATCAGTGTTGCAGTGCTTAGCCACAGGGGTTTGCTTTTTCTGGAGGATGCTGTCCCTGTGCTCTTTGCAGCGTTCTTCCAGTGTGCGGTATGTCTCGCCTACGTAGATGCGGCCGCACAGGCTGCAGTGGACTATTACCCAAATCACTGGTTCGGCAGGTGAAACTGCTGCTCCTCATGGTGAAAATGGCGTCCTGAGGGCCCATTGAAGGTGAGCGTGGTAGTGTTGAGGAAGGGACAGCATTTGCACTTTTGTCTGTCACACAGCAGCTGTTGCCCAGGGAAGTAGTGGTTCTGGGGGGCTGTGGGTCGGAATGACGACCTAACCAGATGATCGCCCAGGTTTCGGTCTCGTTTGAAGGCCATCAGAGTGTACAGCCCTAAGAGTCGAAGTACTCAATTCCTCATCTCTCCAGTGGGTTCGAAGTTTTTTTCCTCCGTGTTTTGTTATCCTGTTTCGAAAGAACCCAGGCAGTCTGACTTCTTTTCTATCCTGGCATTATTGTAGTTTTGTTGTAAAACACAGACAAAATTTCCGGAGTTATGGAGAGTTTCGACTTTCATGGTAGCCAGACAAGGGAAGTCACTCAGAGACCGAGAGAGAGGCGAGAGAGAGAGAGAGAGAGGAGAGAGGAGAGAGAGAGAGTACAGTGTAACTCAATGTTCACGGGGTGAAAAAACAAGGCGCGGCTACAAGCGGGGAAGGCCGGATGGGTTGGGGAGGTGGGGAGTGGGTGAGAAGAAAAACTATGTGTGAAAAATCTAATCACCTTCATGATATTGAATTCAATGTGCAGCTCTAATACACAAAGTGTCCAGCTCTGGAGTAGTGTGACTGAGCCCAAGCAGTTTCAGGGGGATCTACTAAATCCCAGATTTGTTCTGTGTCCAATGCAGGATCCACAATGAAGCCTGGTGCGTTGGATCCAGCCTGAACCTCAGGTTACGATGGGCTGGCCACAAATCAGATGTCAAGCTTGGGAAAACCCCTAAGTGTCAAGTAGCACAACATATGAACTCTGTCAAACACCCTCAAGACATGGTCCTCCATCAGTTCCTGGAGGTCTTCGCTGTGGACACTGCTGAAGATGAAAGACAGCCTGGAGCCAGAGAACATGGTGGATGGCCAACATTGGAACCCCTCTTTTGTGGACTGAATCTCTCTCTCTCTCTCTCTCTCTCTCTCTCTCTCTCTCTCTCTCTCTCTCTCTCTCTCTTCTCTCTCTCAACATCATAATCATGATCATGATGGTTGTCACTGTCGTCGATGTCATCGTCGTCGTCGTTGTTGTTGCTGCTCTTGCTGTGTTGTTAGCACCGATAAAATCACAACCCTAGCTTCATTTTCTTAAATGAGTATGCTCGTTTGATTTTCCCTTTTTTGTTTGTTTGTTTTTGTTGGTTGGTTTTGGTTTTCATTTTGCTCTTCGTTTTATTTGAAAACAGTCATACTACCCGCAAACAGATGGTCAGACAGACAGACTGACAGGACCAAAGACACATACCATTCACAAGAAAAACAGCAAGACAGACAGACAGATAGAGGCAGGCAGAACAAGAACAAGAACAAGAACAAAAATTTAATTCTTCAGGCCTCCAGCCCCTAGAATGGGGGTCTAACACAAAACATAAAGTTGTAGACTTTTACAACTAAATCAGACAAAATGATTTTACAATGCATCCAGATTTTCGTTGTAAACCCGTCTTAGCTTCAATGCATTAAAAAGGTATACACTAAGCTTGCAAATATTACTATCAGAGCCATTTCTTAATAAACTGACATACGACTGCTGTCTCATAATCAAATATTTCACTCTTAAATTCTTGTAAAGAACACACTTGTTTACAAAATGATCTTCGTCTTCTAGCTCATTGCAAACTGCACACATAAAATTTCCATTTTTCTGAAACATTCTTCTGAAGAAGGATCCATTGATCGGCAGCAAACCAAGACGTAGCTTTATCAAGCAATCTCGAAAACATTTTATATCAATGAATTCGAAATAGCGTTCACTTTCAAAGCTCGTTTTAAACGAACTATATCTTTGGTATATTTCCTTAACCATTACAGATTCATCCCATTCTTGTCTATATATATCTTCATTCTCTGTTTGAACAATGATACAAAAGTCTGCTCACAGCCCACACCTTGTTGCAACCATACATATCCAAATCCGAGACTGCACAGAGTATTTTTAACTAAAGTTACCCAACATTTTTTGCCCTTTTCATCTAAATTAAAAAGCATTTAGTATGCTTGTCTGGGTAATCTGTATGAATCCATTTTCAATAATTTGAGCCAATAACGTATACATCTGATTGCACTGTTTATGTACAAAGGGTAGCGTTCAGTTTCTCCATATACAGATTTGTTTGGTACTCGAAGAGGTACATTCAAAAAACGTTTACAGGCAAAAGAATGTATTTTTTCTATATATCAAGCCTTTGAAGCCCCCACATTTCTGAGGCGTACAAGAGAATGGGCTGTACCTGAGCATCAAAGAAGAAAGAGGAGAGGGAAGAAAAAGGCAGTGAGAGGCGTGACACACCTTTAACAGGAAAGGCGGAGAACGAACGAACGAAGAGAGAGAAGAAGCGGAGAGACAGAGACAGCAGCGGCGTAGGGCAGGAGGAAACTGACAGACTGACAGACAGATACAGACAGACAGATAAGCAGAAAGAGACAAAGACAGACAGACAGACAGACAGACAGAGAGAGAGAAGAGAAGGGCGAGCGAGAGACGAGAGAAGGAAAGAGAGAGGAAGGAGACAGAGACAGAGCAGACGAACAGACAGACAAGGAGGAGGAGAGACAGACAGACAGGAGGAGACAGACAGAGAAGACCTTCTGGGGATGAGAAGGGAGGAGAGAAAGAGAGAAGGAGAGAGGGTGAGAGAGAGAAGAGAGAGAGAGAGAGGGAGGGAGAGGAGAGAGAGAGAGAGAGAAACAGATAGACAGACAGACAGACAGACAGACAGAGTTTTTGTGTTTGTTGTTCTTTCAGTTTAACGTGTTCCCACTTCAAGTGATTGCGGACGGTTGCGTAATGGCGCGCGCGCGCGCGCGCGCGCGTGTGTGTGTGTGTGTGTGTGTGTGGTGCGTGCGTGCGTGCGTGCGTGCGTGCGTGCGTGCGTGGTGCGTGTGTGTGTGTGTGTGTGTGTGACATGAGAGAGAGAGAGAGAGAGAGAGAGAGAGAGACAGAGAGAGTGAGAGAGAGAGAGAGAGACAGACAGACTGACAGACAGAGACAGACATTGAGACTTAGAGAGAGACAGAGACAAAGACAGTGACAGAAAGACAAAGAGAGAGACGGACACAGACAGACGAACAGAAGACGCTGAGACACCAAGACACTGCACCTCCAGGCCTTCGTTCATTACCCGACACAAACTACTGCAGCCAGAAACAGAAGACGACGACCCCGCAACCCGGTCCGCCTCATTAGAGGGGAGACAACACAGGGACAATGCCAAGATCGATAACTCGTGAAACGAGACGCGTGCTTCTGTTTGCTTTCCTGTGCAACTCACAGGCTGCACACCAAAAAAATCGATGCGTCAAGGCCTTGCTTAAGGGCTCGAGTATGTATAGAATGGCGCAATTTTAGATTGTTTTCAGATTTTTTTTTTTTTATTTATTGGTGTCTGAAAGTTGATTCTCACTCGTTTTTTTTTTCACATGGCCATCAAGGTACAAGCCAGGTGATTCCAAGCAGACAGATTAAAATCAAAGGAATGGGACTAGTTGGAGGCTTCTTCTAGCTGGCGCAAAGACAGGCCCACGGGTGAGTGCAAAGGCCTCAAATATGATGTCAACTAAGGGGCAGGTCATGTGTTTGAAGATGGTTATACGATGTCATCGGTGCGAATTCCCCTCCCCCCCCCCCCCCCCCCCCCCCCCCCCCCAAGGGAAATAGTTGATGGGGAGTTGATTCTTTTGATCAATTATCAGTTTAACATAAAATTCTGGTTCAAACTTACCGTTCGCCTCAAAACACTTACATGGATTATATAGTTGGTTCAGTGCAAAATCCTAATTGTGGCGTGTGGCCACATCAACACTCATTACGGAACTTTCTGGCCAGCGCACGAGCTACGCAGAATGAAGGGCGACAACCTCATCAGACGAAGATTGTAGTATGGAGTTGGTTGAAGGCAGTCTATTCAGAGAAATGGCTCAGCGAATCTTTGTGAGTCTTGTTTTGCTGAAATGAATGAAATGAAGCCAAATAAACCAAATATGTTTGTCCATTAATAAAAAAAAAAGAAACTTAGCGCAGATCTCTGTCTGAACGTGAAACAAAATAGGGTCACCACCTTGCTGCTGGGGCGTTTATGGTTAGTATCATGGGTTCTGGGCTGTGAGGTCGTGGGATCGAAACCTTAAGAGATATTTATTTCTGGGATTTTTCGGCCTCAACCGACTATCACTCAGACATTGACAGGAAAACACTCACGACTGGAACAACAACAATGGAGTATTATTTACTTCATGGGTGCGTCTGTGAAAGTGTTGCCCTAAAATCACGTGATCAACACTGCAGGTGTCTGCATCTCCCGGGCCTGGTTGATTGCCGGGACATGTAATGTCGGAAAGAAAGCGCAGAGAACAGCACCACCGTTTTAGACCGGAATGGAGCTTCACAGCATCATCTTTATCATCCTTATGCCCATCAGTCACAATAAAACAAAAAAGGTGGCCAGTTCACGCCCTTTTCTCGTGGTGACCTCAGTGTTGATGATTTCCTTTCACATGCAGGCTGGCGATGAGGTCATGTCAAGCTATTTCAGTGTCGGCAGGTTCGCTGAAACTGTCGTCCAAAGAAGCACTGGCTACTTTTGGAGACGCTTGTGGGCCCAAACGCAGCGCACTCTCCCTTGCGGATGTAGCCTACTCATTCTTTCCCACAGCCGAGCACATGGCACGTGTTGTCCGTCACAGAGCCAGTTCCAGCTAGTGCGTGCCTTCAGCAAAATTCTCGCGCACGGGAAGATGCTGTTTACCGTACTTTACCAGCATGTGGGCTCCCTCCCTCTCTCTCTCTCTCTCTCTCTCTCTCTCTCTCTCTCTCTCTTCCTCTCTCTCTCTCCTCTCCCTCTCTCTCTCTGCTCTCTCTTCTTCTCTCCTCTCCTCTCCTCTCCTCTTCCTCTCCTTCTCTCTCACAGTGACCAGAGACAGAGCGGACAGTGTTACTGATGGGCTCTCATTTCGTTCCTGTTTATTACAAAGTATTTCCTTTTTCAATATTATTCATTGCGGTGCACTCCATAATTACAATGCAGACGTTTGTCATTGATCAGCACAAAAGTGCCGAAAATAAAACGCAGAACGCTCTATTTGGAATTTCTGTATGGATACTGTACTACTGTTAGTGTTGGGGAACCACAAACGCTCCCTCACGTCTGGCTCCCCGATTAAGCAGTGCCTGTCGTCAGCAGCTCTCGGGTGGCTCAGAAGGATGCCCTCAGTCACAACAGGCACCACTGAACGCCACCTGACTGTCTCGGCTGATAGCAGTGCGGCGTCTCCTCTGGTGGGACTGCCTTATGACGACCTAATATGGATTGTTCTCTAGGGGCTGCTGGGTGCTTGGACTGCCTTATGACGACCTAATATGGATTGTTCTCTAAGGGCTGCTGGGTGCTTGGGACTGCCTTATGACGACCTAATATGGATTGTTCTCTAAGGGCTGCTGGGTGCTTGGACTGCCTTATGACGACCTAATATGGATTGTTCTCTAGAAGCTGCTGGGTGTTTGGGTCGCGACAGGATTAGGCCGAGTGTGGTCTCTGTGTAAAGATGAGTGTGTGTGTGTGTGTGTGTGTGGTGTGGTTGGTGTGTGTGTGTGGTGTGTGTGTGTGTGTGTGTGTGTGTGTGTGTGTGTGTGTGCTGTGTGTGTGTGTGTGTGTGGTGTGTGTGTGTGTGTGTGTGAGGAGCGCGCGCGCGCTCGCGCTAAACGGGAGTGAGCGGTGTGAGTGAGGTAGAGGAGACAGCCGACATCATGAGGAAAACTTACAGACAGTCGACTCAAATCAAGTTGCATCAAAATAGTTCCTCAGAACACTAACTGACAAACAGTCGACTCAAATCAGGTTACATCAAAATGGTTCCTCAGAACACTGACAAGACAGTCACTCAAATCAGGTTGCATCAAATGGTTCCTCAGAACCACTAACAGACAGACAGTCACTCAAATCAGGTTGCATCAAATAGTTCCTCAGAACACTAAAGGACAGACAGTCACTCAAATCAGGTTGCATCAAATAGGTTCCTCAGAACCACTAACAGACAGTCACTCAAATCAGGTTACATCAAATGGTTCCTCAGAACACTAACAGACAGACAGTCACTCAAATCAGGTACATCAAATGGTTCCTAAGAACACTAACAAACAGTGACGCAAATCAGGTTGCATCACACACACACGACGACGACGCAACCGGGAGCCAGTTTACACAAGCACCGACACGAATGTAAATCAAAAGTTATTGACGTAAATGGACATACTGACATCATATGCATAAACACTTGGAAAACATAGAGACTCAAAGAAGAAGAAAAAAGAAAACTTGATCTGAGTACTCGGTTTACTATTCTGATCTTTGTATGTTGCACAGATTCCCCCCCACACCCACCTTTTTTGTTTGTTTTGTTTTGTTTGTCTGTTATGATGAATCAACATGATCAACATTGAAGGAAGGGGGTCTCGTGGAAGCGGGACAGGCTGGTCGTCCTTTTTTTTTTTTTTTTAGAATCTATAATCCTTTTCTGTGCTAAAGTGCGCAGATCCGGATCGGCCCTACACTCTAGCTTTGATGATGTCCCGCGCACATATGCGGCTTTATCTTGAAAGTTTGCTGTTCAGTGCAGAAGCATTTCATTTGAAATTAAACCATCCGTGTCCCGCCTACAGCGCAATGTCAGTGTAAGGGAAATAACTGCGTTTGATTTGTCGGTCAGCTTTTCCAACGAGGCAGTTTCTGAGCGCATTGGTTTAGATTTGGTTTGTGCATGAAGAAAAAAAAAACGTCCGAATTTTCGTATCAAAAGATTTTGAAAGGAGGAGAGACAGAGATGTTGCGTATAGCCCAGCCGACCGCAAAGGACCACATCAGGGTTGTCACCGCCTTTCTTTAAGTCAACGACACTCAGGTCCTTTGGACAGAAGGAACGCTATATATATATAATCTATCTATGTATATATATATATATATATATATATATATATATATGTGTGTGTGTGTGTGTGTGTGTGTGTGTGTGTGAATTTCACCCTAACATATTGTGAAAGTTTCAGAGTGTCATTTTTTCAGGAGGGCTGGAGAGACAACGAGTGGGAGGGAGGAGGGAGAGGGGAAGGGGGGGGGGGGGGGGGGGGGGGGGGGGGGCATAAGCTGCCACATTAAATAAAGGGAGAAAACTAGCAGTACTAAATGAGTTAAATACGAAAACTGTATCGAAAAAGGAAAATGATGATAAGCCTGTCTGTACCGGAATTTCACCATTCCAGTTCCAGTTCCAGTGGATTTCGTAGTTCCTCACTTTGAAAATGCTCATACCCTCCTCCTTTGGAAAGCCATGCCTTCACGCTTTGGTGTGATACAAACCAAATGATCGCTGGAGTTTGAAACCGTGCTGTACAAGTGTTCACAAAGTCAATCAAACTCACCACCCAGGGGTTGTTTTTCTTCACCGACTGTAGATCTCTGCTGCAGGGACTTCAGAGCAAACCAGAAGCGAACAGCCACTGAAAAAAAAAATCAAAAAAGCCCGCCACGATCTTTCAAGACGATCCACCATTGTACTCCAGTGGATTCCATCCCACTGTGGGATCACTGGGAAGGAGAAGAAGGCTGACGCTCTGTCCACGGCAGGCAGCAATATGGCAGCAGTTCAGCCACCCGTGACCTACAGAGAGGCCAAAACTATCATCCACATAAATTCACCAAAGCCAGGGGAAGAGAAGGCTGGGTGCAGACAGTGGTGCTGATCCAATCCATCAG
>JADBJO010036088.1:0-11471 GCA_016801955.1 Conus betulinus | reverse complement strand
GAAGAACTCAGGGACACAGCCAAGCCTCCCCCACACGGTCTGCTGGAGGTGGTGTTTTTCGCCGGTGGGCTCTGCAGTCATGAAACACGGGCTGATACACCCATAGGGGATGCTACTTTAAGGCTGTTATGAGTTGCATCCTGTAGTCTGATTTACCTCTGTTCAGGAGCAGTTATGTCCCTTGATATCTTAATGGAGTGTCCTGCGCGTGCCTGTACCCATCGTCAACACAGCGCAGGCCTCCAAGGGTGGTACAGGACTGCTCTAAAAGGCAGGTGAAGCAGTGCTTCCCTGGGTCCTCCCCAGCACCGCCAAAAGGTATGAAGAAGAAGAAAATACACCCGAAGCTTCCCTTGGGACCTAGAGACACGGTGCCCTCAACTGCTCCGACAAATGTTGCTGAAAGAGTTCAATAGTTTTCTTTTTTCTTGTGAACTCTTTTTCCTTTTCTTTTTTTTTTTGCGTAACAGGAAATCTTAAGTGAGGCAGGGAAACAGTATACAGTGAATAACAAAACAAGTAGGGTAACTCTTGCTGCCCTGATTGTAGGCCCGTATCTCCTAATTAGGCGATTTGAGTGTCGTAGGCAGCATTCGTTTAGAAGTATAGGCCTGCAATTATTCATCATAGGAGCTAGAGTTACCCTGCTTGTTCGTTATTTATTTATTTACTTATTCATTATTTATTTATTCATTTATTATTTGTATATTCTTGATTAGTAAAGAACAAGCAAAAATCAAACCAAGGAACAAACGGACGCAGGCAAAACCTAAACGTTGTTGGCGGAGGCAACATGAACGAAAAAAAGAAAAAAAAAAAAACCTCACGAGTCCAGCATCAAAGCCGTGCCGCTGTCATACATCATTATAATCGCTCTATTTCCACCATCCCACCTTCCCTTCACCCCTCCCCAAACTCCCCCCCCCCCTCCCCCCTCCACCACCACCGCCCCCACTCCCGCTCCCTCAGTCTGCAAACGTTCCCCAGGTGCCCCTACGTGAGGCGGCATGAAGTCACAGACCTGTATCAGGGGAGGTAAGACAGTCACGTGATGTCAGTTTCTAGACCGAGTGAAAGGTGAAAATGTGATCCTCGTTTTGACGAACTTTTATGATCAAACTGCATGCTTCGCTCTGTGTGTGTGGTGTGTGTGTGGTGTGTGTGTCTGTGTGTGAGTGTGTGCGCTTGCTTGCTTGCTTGCTTGCTTGCTTGCGTGCGTGTGTGCGTGTGTGGTGTGTGTGTGTGTGTGTGTGTGTGGTGTGTGCGCGCCGCGCGCGCGCGTTGCGTGTGTGCGCATGGTGCATGCGAGTGTGTGTGTGTGTTTGTGTGTGTGTGTTTGTGTGTGTGTGTGTGTGTGTGTGTGTGTGTGTGTGTGTGTGTGTGTGTGCATGCGCGCGCGCACGCGCGCGCGTGTGTGTATGCGAGTGTGTGTGTGTGTGTGTGTGGGTGTGTGTGTGTGTGTGTGTGCATGCGAGAGATTGATTCTTTAATTGTAAAGGCCGCCAGACCATCACAATAAAACGCATAAAAAGATCGCCACACATGATCAGCACGCAAAAAAAAAAAAAGCACAGCTAAATCATACTTATTCGCCAGCGTAAAACCGTATATACAAATCTATTTAAACATACAGAAAATGTACCAAAGAAGCAATTAAGACATAATTGCAATGAAGCAACTGAAGACAGTTACTAATGTACACATTAGGAATCTAAGTTTCTGATTCAGAGAGCTTTGTGAACAAAACGTGCGACATATTTTCTCAGTTTTTGGTTTGTGCTTGACATCAACAATATAAATTTTCAAAAAGATGGCTGCCTCCAGAATTTGTGCGGAATAAACCGGGCACGAATATCTTCATACATTGGGCATGTAAAGAGAAAATGCATTTCACTCTCTTCGACGTCACAACAAAAAGGACAGCGAGAATCAGTATACGACCAGGTTGAAAGTTAAGAAAGTGAGACTTCAAAAGGGACATCCCTATTCTAAACCTTGCAAAAGACTTATCACACTTATATTCTTAATTAAAGATGCATACTCAGAGCAAATAACATCGCGTTTGAAAAAAAGGAATACAGGTAAAAAAAAATAATGAGAAGATAAACAAGATCTCCAGTCCTGCTTAAAAGTCAGTAAGACGTTGTTTAAATTATGCTATAAAAAACTTTAACATTTCCAACACCTCGCGACTCCCAAACGATTCCAAATCCATATTTAAAGAAAATGTTGCGTACACTGCATGCCCAAGTAGAATAATCATGACGCTGCAATTCCAACAACATATTGTAGGCCTTTTTTGAGTACCTTGAATTATTAATCTTGTCACTCTCAGCCAAAATTTAATACATCTTGAGTAAGTAGCCACAAAGAGGGGGTACTTTCCAGCTTCCCTGTAAATTAGTTGGCTTGGAGATTTATAACTTACACCAAGAAATCGCTTCAAAGCTGTGAGATGTACTCTTTCAATTTGGTCCTGGACCCCAGACAAGCCCCAATTTCTGAACCATAAGTAACGATAGGCAGAATTTGCGAGTCAAAAAGTTTGAAAAACAATTTTGGAGTGACTTAACCAACAGGCCCACAATAACTTCATAATTGCTGAAAACACCCTTGCTGGCACGCACAGCTAAGTCTTTTCATAGTATGAGAAAAATGAAAGTTTGGTGGACATAAGAATACCCAGGTATTTGTACATGTTAACAATTTTCAGTTCATAACCATTAAAATACCACTTTTCGCTTGCGTCAATAAAACCCCCATTGCGAAACACAACAATATTCCACTTGTCAAAATTCACAACAAGGGCCAAAACGTTTTTGAGCTTTCACAAAGTATGTGCAGCTGGGTTTGTAGACCAATAACGGTGTCAGAAAATAGAACAACATCGTCCGCAAATAACAAGATAGATAGTTCTATTAGTTCCGGGGCAAGCTGAATGCCATGTCTGCCATATTTGGTAATATGACAAGTAAGCTCATTAATAAAAAGTAAAAACAATACAGGAGAGCACACTTCACCTTGTTTACTCCTTTAGGACAAAAAAAATCTTCAGTTAGATCTGCTCCTGCGCGCACACGTGCTTTGACAACTCTGCAATGCTTTGCAAGGCATGAACATTTTTACCATTCAAACCATGCTTGCGTAATACTTTCCCACAATTTATCTCTGCAAACCGAGTCAAATGCCTTGCGAAAATCAATAAAAGTGACATAATTTTCTGTGCCTCAAAAGCTGTTTTTGAATAGAGAAAAAAGTGTAAAAATATGATTAGTGGTACTGTGATCTGGTCTAACGCAGCGTGTTCTTCACCAATAACATTGTATATTTTCAATCCAGTCAGTAATACGCTTATTTAAAACGTAATTGTACAGCTTGCTACTGATGTCAAGCAAGAAATTCCTCTAAAATTATCTGGAACAGAGGGATCACCTTTTTATGTAAAGGTAGTAAAATTGACAATGACCAAGCATCTGGAAATAAGCCCTTGTTAAAAAGATTGTTGAAAAGCTTCGTGAGAAATGGTAAAATCTGTTCACAACTATATTTGTAAAATTCTCCAATAAGACCATCAGGCCCAGCTGCTTTGTGATACTTCAAGGCACCAATAGCTGAGCGTATCTCGTGAGAAATAATTGGTACATTTAGAGATTCACAATCAAGAAACACAGAATCCCCTAGTTCACCAACAACCTTGTCAGACAAATCGTAAGTGTCAACATCATTTACAGAGTTGAATACATTCTTAAAAATGATCATACCACTGTTCTTTTGAAATATTTACACCAGTAGCTCCTCACGCACGCACAGCACGTATAGTGTCCCAAAATTTACGTGGGTCATTGGAACAGTTATTAAGATTATTAATGATACTATCACGATGCGTTCGCCTTTTATCTGCTAAAAGTTGTTTGTACTGTCTTCTTTTTTCACAGTAAGAGAGTCTATCTTCAACAAAGTTAGAATATTGACATTTACGGAGACGTTGCCTCAGGAGTCGACGACTTTGTCGACACTCAAGGTCAAACCAAATCCGCAGTTTTTCCGCACCCAGAGTATGTGTCATCAGCATACTCTCACCAGCCTTACGTAGACAATCATTAAACTGGGAATGGGCCAGGTTCGCATAAGTGTTTAATAGATCAGTAGCTACATTTAATTTGTCTCTAATTTCATGTGACTGCATTGAGTTTAAAAATATGTGTTTTCATGTCAACTTTCCACTTATATTTACCTAGCTGTGCAGTTTGTTTTGGTAAATATGCAGTGGAAACAACAGTCGAATCGGCCAAGAATTTAAGCTCAACAACTGTATGTTTTTGATTCAATCAGGGGTACTACATTAAAACTGGCAAAATGGCAACAGGGTGTGGGAAACAATAAAACAATCTACAACACTTGAGCCATTGGGTGAAGTGTACGTAAACTGCCCAGGAACCCCATAAGATTTAACACCTTTCAAAATACACAGACCAAATTCTTCACAGACATTTAGTAATAGACGACCAAAAGCATTAACGGACAAAATCACGAGAAAACGTGGAGTTCTCTCATCAACTTCTGGATTATCGTCTGCTGAATCAGTCAGATCTGCCAGATTCTAGTTGGATCACTAAAGTCGGCTTGTAGGGAGCCAGTTCTTGCGTTCAGATCACCACAGATAATGATAGGTAAATCACTATGCTCTCTCATAAGTTCAAGCAGGCAGTCCTCTAATAATGAAACACCATTATAAATGTCAGTCTCTTCATAGTAAGGTGAGGTTTCAGGTGGCAAAATAACAGCCTACCAACAAACAATCAGAAAAAGCACTGCGCAACTCACTTGAACAGTATAGTCGAAAGGAAAATATGAAAGTTATCAATCTACCTGAAGACTCGGGACGAGAGACAGCCGAAGAGACAGACGGGAAAGTTGTAGAACTTTTTAAGAGAAAACTGGAACTGACATCGTTTCAACACAACTATATCAGTGTTGCCCATCGAGTGGGAAAGTACACCGCTGGCAAAAAACAGACCGGTCATTGTGCGCCGTGTAAACAGAAAAATAAAATCAGAAATTTTCAAAGGAGGAGACTACTAAAACAAGATCTACGTGACTGAAGACTTAACCAAACTAAGCACACAGAGACTGTATGATGTAAAACGTCATCCAGCCGTCATCTCAGCATGGTCCTTCCAAGGAAAACTTTATTGCAAATCATTAGACCTTAAGATTATTCAGATTGGAAAATGGGGACACAAGCAATATTGATGGGACGCTCCTCGAATCCAGTGGATCAGCTGACCATTGCCAAGTTTCTTCCCACCATTCACCAGTGGGGGGGAGGGGGGGGGGGGGTCGACTGGACACTGCGGACAAAGGGAGGACAACCGGGCGGACAGGACCAGCCGAACGAGCAGCTAGAGACCAGTCCAGTCCAGGTTCCAGGTCCACAGCCCCCGGCTACAGCAGACGGGCGACCAACACCACAGGGGCAGACCATCCGATGGATCGAGAGAGACGTCATCCCCCACCAGGCCATGCTCTGGGCAGTGTGCCGGAAACAACCCAGAGGTGACGACAAAGATGGCCACGGGGACACAGCGTCGCCTGCTCGTGTGTTCAGGGAAGTCCATCAAACTTCCGACTCGGTGCCAGTGACTTCCCCCGACGCTTTGTCAGGAGGAGCAGCTTTGGAAACGTGTAATGAACCCATCAGTGACACTGTGAGTGACCGGTGTGGAAGATTTCAACTCCCATCCTTCCTCCCCACCTCCATCCCAACAGTGCCAGTTTAAAGGACAGCTCAAGAGGACTAATGAAACGGAAAGAAAAACAACTAAAGAAACGTCTTCCAAGTAGGCTGATGCAGTATTGTCGTCAGTAGGGGGCTTAGTAGGTGGTGTCCTGCGTATGTATGAACAGGCGCCACTGAACACCACCGAAGTGACTCGGCAGCAGTGCAGTGTCTCCTCCGGTGGGCTGCCTCATGACGACTTAACATTGACTGCTCCCTGTGGATTGCCGGGGCTGCGGCGGGATCAGCCGGGCTGTGGCTGTGGACGGGGTGTCGGAATGAGCGGCGTGGGTGCACTGCCTCTGAGGTGGCGCAGAAGTTGGGACAGCAAAAAAAAAAAAAAAAAAAAAAAAAAAAAAAAAAATGATAGTCTGCTCCATGCGTGTTGTCTGTGTGGTGGAAGTGGGGGGGGGGGTGGGGGGAGAGGGAGTAAGGGAGGGAGGGGGCGGGGATGAGAGTGAGCGAGAGGGTATGGAAGGAAATATTTGTACGAGAATTTAACAATGTATGTATGTAAGTGCGTGTGTACATGGACAGAAGGGAATTAAGTATATGTGGGCGCATTTGCGCATGTGGATGAGTGCTGTGTGTGTGTGTGTGTGGTGTGTGTGTGTGTGTGTGTGTGTGTGAGCGCATGTGGGCGAGTGATTGTGTTGTGTGTGTGTGTGTGTGTGTGTGTGTGTGTGTGTGTGTGTGTGTGTGTGTGTGTGTGTGAAAATATTTTTGATGATGATAAGCACGCTTGTGATCCACTACTTCTTCCCAGCAGTTAAAAAAAAATATGTGATATGTACATACACGTATGCGCACGCGTGTTTAGATGTGTGTACATTTAGGTCTATATGTGTACACGTGATAGGTATGTATGTATATATATATGTATGTGCAAGTATTGCAAACAAAAGTCAAAAAACAGGTGCTCGCTGGACATCTTGTCAGACTTTAAGACTTGGATCCATGAGCAGTAAAGGTGCGTGTAAGGTGTGTGTGTGTGTGTGTGTGTGTGTGTGTGTTGCGTGCGCGCCGTGTGTGTGTGTGTGTGCGTGTGCGTGTGTGTGTGTGTGCGGCGCGCGCGTGTGCGCGCTATGCACGCTGGGATCGTGGGCGCGCTCGCGCGCTGGGATCTTTGCTCATATGTTTTGGACGCGTTAGTGGCATGGTTTTTTTGTAGGGAGGGGGGTTGGGGGGGGGGGGTGCGTGCGGGCGATATGTGGGCGCGTGCGCATGCGCATACGTGTGTGCGCGCGCGCGCGAACGTGCGCGTGTGTGGTGTGTGTGTGCGTGTGCGCGTGTGTGTGTGTGCGTGGTGTGTGTGTGTGTGTGTGAAAATTGGTGAGAAAATAGATGTTGACATTTTGGTTTTATAACGATGAGCCATATAGTGTATGTCACAAGATGACAGTCTGCTCCACGCGCTGTTGAAAATATTTCTGGTGCTGATTAGCACGCTTGTGGTCCACTATTTCTTCCCAAGTCAAAAAAAAAAAAAATGTGATGTGTACACACACGTATGCGCATGTGTGCTTATAAGTGTGTACATTAGGGTCTATATGTATACACGTGATTTGATGTATGTATATATGTATGTGCAAGTATTGCGGGGGGGGGCGCGTGCGCATGCATATGTGTGTTTGTATATTTGTGAACGTGTGTGTGTGTGTGTGTGTGTGTGTGTGTGTGTGTGTGTGTGCGGTGCGTGCGCGTGCGTGCATGCTGCGTGCGTCCGTGTGTGCGTGAGTGCGCACGCGCGCGCGCGCGCGCGTGTGTATGTGTGTGTGTGAGGGCGCGGACCCGAGAACATGTGACATGTTCTTTTTCGCACGATCGGATTTTTCGCCTCGTTTTTGTTTGCTTGGTTTTTTGCTGATGTTGCTTTTCAACCTTGAAGAGATACGAGAACGGCTGATTTATCGTTCGATAACACAGTCGCCCTTTTACCGTCAATGTTCAGCTGTTGTTGAGGTGTATATGTCTTTTCTGTTCCCCTTGGCCCTGTAACACATGACCCTTGAGACCTGAGACAGGATTTCCGTTTCACACTCTGAATTCTCGAAACCTACCTTGTCTGTGATGGATATTTGATGCAGTTGTACACTTTTAGATAAGATTCGCACCCCATCCCCCTACCCCCAGTTAAAGACATGGAAAGGTAACTGTATTTCTATTCGGTTTCTACCTCAATAGCAACAATTTGCAGACGTTAAAACCATAATGAGTCCATAACTGTCCGATGTCTTGAATTTTTCTCTCCTTGTTTCTTTCTTTCCTTTCTTCCTTCTGCCGCCCTTCTTTCGTTCATTTCGTGTGTTCTCTCTCTCTCTCTCTCTCTCTCTCTCTCTCTCTCTCTCTCTCTCTTCTCTTCCTGCCGCCCTTCTTTCGTTCGTTCGTGTGTTCGTCTCTCTCTCTCTCTCTCTCTCTCTCTCTCTCTTCCTTCCTCCCTTCTGCGTTTCGTTCGTTCTTTTCGTCTCTCTCGCTCTCTCTCTCTCTCTCTCTCTCTCCTCTGCTCTCTCTCCTCTCTCTCTCTCTCTCTCTCTTCTCTCTCCTCTCCTTCTCGTTTTCTCCTTCGGGAGGGGAAGGGTCAAAGCCCAGTAATGACCCCATGTTGACGAGTGCGAAACGGGAATTCTGTAGTTTATGGAATTGTCACGTTGCGGGTCCTCCATATCATAAATTTGGTGCTGGAAATAGTAAAGAAGAGTGCCACCCTTTGTCCCCCCCCCCCCCTCGCCCCCCCTACCCCCCCCCCCCACCTCACGCCCCCCCCACCCCCACCCCCACCCCCCCCCCCCATGAGAAGGGTGGGGGTGGGCCCTTATTGTCATCTGGGAGATTCTCTGTTATCTGTCTTTCTCCTCCCCGAACCATTCGCTATCGCCGCTGCTACCTGCTCCCGCCTCTCTCTCTCTCTCTCGCTCTCGCCTCGCTCTCTCTCTCTCTCTCTCTCTCTCTCTCTCTCTCACTCTCTCTCTCTCACGCTCACACACTGCCCCTCCTCCGCCCGCCCCTCTGTTTCCTTCCCTTTAATTAATTTGTTTATCACCATCATCATTATCATTGTAATTATTAGCAAAAATGCTACCACTACCACCACACTATCGCTGCAACAACTGCTTGCTGCTGTGGCTGCTGCTACCACTACTGCTACTTCTACTACTACTACTACATACTACTACTACTATTACTGTCGTTATTATTTTCTGCAGTGGTTTGTTCTGTTTGTATTAAATCCGTTCTTGCCAAATTAATCAACGAAGATCAAGCGGGGTTCATGGCAAATAGATATATAGGGGACAACATCAGATTAATCTATGATCTAAATCCATTACTTAAAAAAGAAGAAAAAAAAAAAACCTCCCAGGATGCTCATCTCCATTTGATTTTGAAAAAGGCGTTGATTCCTTGAACCGGCAGTCAGTTTATATGTGAAGGTATTAAAATCATTTGGATTTGGTAAAGATATATGTTGTTGGATCACGACCTTTTCATAAGGAATCAAGTCATCTGTAATAGTAAACAGTCAGAGTTCAACATGGTTGAAATACAAGAGGTTGTCGACAAGGTGATCCCCTATCTCCTATTTGCTTATATTGTCCGCTAAAAATAGACTGGAATCCAAATCAGTTTAAGATCCTTGGAATATGGTTCACCCCAGAACTATCACACTGCGTAGAACTGAATTTCAAGCACAAATAATTTCTTGAAATAGAATCGTTATTAAACGCCTGGATTAAGGAGAGTTATTACACCTGTTGGCAAAGTAGCCGTTTTAAAAATCAACACTGATTCTCTCAAAATTGATATATCTTTGGATCTTGTTAGCTAATCCACCAAAACAGTTTTATAAATAAGCTTCAAAAGCAATGCTTTCAATTCGTATGGAATAAACAAACAAGATAGGATAGCCCGAAAAACAACAGCAAAAAATGTTAGAAATGGAGGATTAGGTATACCTTCACTGTGAACACATGATAATGGCATTGAAACTTACGTGGATCAGAAAACTAAATTTAGTAATCATAAATGGAAGTCTGTGATAGAAAAAAACGTATCCTTTGGTAAAAGATCTAGAAAAAAAAAATATGGTTATGTTTTTACCAGTTAGCCGAAAAAGAGACTAATGCCTTTTGGAATGGCACTTTCCAAGCATATAAAATTTTTGGTGACAAAGTAAGTATTGAGGATTCTAGTGATCTTTTGGCTGAAAACATTTTTTTACAATAAAAAACATTAAAATAGACGGGAAAAAAGTATGTTTCAAGGACTGGATAGACAAAGGTGTATATCGTATTGCGGATTTAATAAACCAAAGCAGGATCGTTCATGACATAAGAAGTATTCAAGCAAAAGCATACCGTTCAAACAATCTTTATGCTATACCTAGGTTGTGTACAATCTGTCAGAAAATATATTCAAAACATAGAATATCAGATTCGCTAGTAATATGCCTACGACCACTGAAAAAAGCTCTCAGTATTCATCTAAAGCGCAAAGAAAGGAGCTCGACTTTATTATGATATATTAAATGCAGATAACTTACAGCCAAGGTGCTGTGAGAAATGGAACAATGAAATAGGTAAAGAATTGAACTGGACAATATACTTCTTCGCACACACAAAATAAATCAAATTAAACTGAAATGGTTTCAGACGAGATTAATTCACAGGATCCTGGCTACAAATATTGTTCTTGAAAAAAATAACTGAACACCGCTGAAAAAAATAACAAATTCACTTTTGTAAGTTCTGAAAAAGGAAACTATAGATCATCTATTTTTCACGTGCGACGTGACAACAAATTTTTTTTGGACTGACCTTCAGAAATTCTTAAAAGACAATTGGTCTAGTGTACCTGACATTGTATTATTAATGGAACTTGTTCTGTTTTGGCACTGACTCTCGGATAAAAAACTGACAACATAATCGATTACATTATTATCACTGCCAAGTTCTTTGTATATAAATCCAGACTTGAAAAGTGCTTCCTCTGTTCCTGTCTTCAGGAAATATTTAAAAAACCAAATACCAAGTAGAAAAAAAAAAAAAGCATTGCAAAAAATGAAATTTGAACTATGTTGCAAAACAAATGGCAACAATATGAATTTTTTTTTTTTTAATTGAAAACTAAGATTTGTACGCGCGTGCTCGCGGCGGCGCACGGTATGTTATATGTGTAGTCCTGAGCAAAGTCCAATTTGTAAATTTCTTAATAAGCAAATATAATAAAAGCGTTTGCAATTGGAAACAAGACACAAGTAACACACACACACACAACACACACACCACACACCCCACCCACACCCACACGCAGTAGTTTCGCTGGCTAGAATATGTTTTAAAGCTTCAAGGAGACAATGGTATTTCTAGTCTCATGTCTTGCAGTAAAATGGCACAAAAACTCTTCTGAACCAACAAAACCCAACTAAACCGCTACAAGAACGTGATGTCGCATTAAGCCTTAACACCCGCTGAACAACGACTTCTTTAGACATGAGACACAGTGACGGAGGAATGATTTAGTACAGGTTTCAAACACAAAAAAAAAAAGCAAATCACAGTCATGTACATAAAATGGGAGATAACCACATCATTGATGGTCCGGTAAACCTTCAGCATGGAAGTCATAAATGAACAACTGTTTTGAATTAGAACTAGGTGAATCACACCGTCATTCTGCTAACCAAAGGTAGTGATAA
>JADBJO010036087.1:0-11474 GCA_016801955.1 Conus betulinus | reverse complement strand
AAGAACAAAGCATCGTATATTCTGATTGGTTTGAAGACAAATGCACCACATAAGCTCACTTGGTTCTTGAACCAATTTCCCCAGTAATTATGCAATATTACGTGATAGAGTGCAGTCTAGAATTAAACGAAGCTTTTGTTCGTCGGATATGCCCTCCCTCTTTCCCCAAGCTGTGAAACCTCAGGCTGGTATATATATTCGCTCGGCTCGAAATACTTTCTGAGTGTTCCAAGAACGCTGCTGTCTTCTGGAGCACTAAACACTTTTCCTTCTTCAAGTTTTCTGAGATTGTCCCCAGTATTGTTTTTACACCCAGCCGCTATCATACTGATCGTTTACTACTGTGTTCGTTTTTATTATATTGTTCACAACACACTGGGGGCAGCGCAATTCAAATAGTTACTCTTTTTTTTATTTCTATGTAGGTACTACAGTTCAATCAGGGAAGCGCTATAGTTACATCTGGTTAAAAAGAAAAGAAGAAAAAAGGTCTGAGTTCCAATAGCCACAGGGACAGCAAACAGTCAGAGGTTTCATAGTGACTAGGGGACGGTATGGGGGAATGCGATGCTATCCATCTCCTTCTGTCACGTTGAAACCTGCCATGAGTGAATAACACCTTGCTACTGCTAGCTGGACGAAGAGAGTTTTCAAGCCGTAAAAAAAAAAAAAAAATAAAAAAAAAAAAAAAAAAAAAAAATAATAACTTCATGAGTCGATCGAACTCGCGGGCAGTCACAAAATCTGTTTGACAACGGGCCTCTTGCATTTGTACGCCTCTATTAGAAACCTCTGCACCGTTTAAACTCATGTAAGCCACGTTCTTTACGCTGTTGTGCGGTTTCATCTAACCCCACCACGAGTTTATTGGATTAAAACGTTGGAATTTGGGGACAGGTGAGGATATGTGTAGGAGGTATAATTATTGTAGATTTCTGATTCCATTTCTCCTTCAGTAGCAAACGGCAAGAGAATGGAGTATCGTTGATCTTAATTCTGCATTTTCTGCTTCATATACTGTTAGATGCGGGACTGGTCTATGCCATGACTACAATGAGACCAATACAAACATAAAACTATATTTGAACCATCTTCTTACGTTATAATAACCATGGATCACACATGTAGCAACGACTTGCTAAAATTACCCAGTGTTATGCAAAGACTTTATGTCCTACATTCATTCTTTTCTTAGTTTCATTTCAAGTACAGGTATTGTCACAATCATCATTTGCAGCATTTAGTGGAATATGTTACCGTCGTCGTTATCATTCATGTAACTTAAAAGTTGAGATTATCGGGCGATTTTAATAGTTTCTACGCATCTCAGAATCTCAATTTTGCTTAGTTTGTCGTTAGTATCATTAGGCAATCAAAGGGGGGACACTACGAAGTAGTAATGAGTCTCTACATTGTACACGATAACAACGAATATTCAACAGGGTGGTCGTTTCGTAGCATATGTCTTTTGTAAGCATTGTTTTATTTTTGAGGAAGATAATTGACATGTTTGGAAGACTGTAGATATTAATGAGGTGCATGAGCTCAAAGGCGGTAGCATTTTGACTCAAAAGCACCTTTGGAGACAAACAAATGCCTCTTTGGTAAACATCTTTCTAGTCTGAAATCACTTGAGAAAGCCTCCTTAAAAGTCTTTAAGAATGGTATTACAAAAGCCTAATAGATGGTTAATGCTGTGGCAATGTCACCATCGGAAAGCGCAAGCGCAATAGAAGAAAAGCACAGTTTTTTGAAGGAAATGTAACACAACAACGACGCAAAACATATATAAACGCACTCCCAGTTTATCTTGAATACGCGTGGGGATATTCATTAAGAGATAAAACCCGTTTGAGGCTGTTATAGCCCGTTAGTAACGGGTATTTTGGTAAACATGGGCCATCATCTGTGACCCCTAATGAAATACCTTCACATTTTCAGAAAGATCGGCCAAATACTTTCTCAAATATTCCATAAAAAAAAGAAAAATGTTATGGGCCACTTATAGCTGTAGTAACGAATTGGTTTGCAAATTCACAGAATGTGGATCCAGTCACTCACCCTGAACAACATGGCCAATGGAAAATACGCAAATGACAAAGAAGATGGAATTGTAGACAAACATCATGGTCTAGTGCCGACTTCTCGTGCTGACACACCTGTACTGGAGGAGGGTGCCAGCCCTCCAGGCCTGCGTGCATGACGGAGTGTTTAATTAAAAGTCACTGCTGTTTGTCACCACCACCACCACCGACGATCGCTATAACAGGAATACTATAGACCGAACACACAAATGCGTCCAAAAAGTCAACAGCTTTCTTGTTGCTCATATGAAAAACTGGACCAATCGCAAAGGCCAACAAGGCCCACACGGTGTGGTGGTGACGGGATCATAGGCACAGACCAGTCGGTATCGTGAAGTGGACGAAGAAGTACAGCCCTACCACCACCACGTTCACCACCACGATGATGGCGGTGGTGGTGGTGGGAGGCAGACATCACAGTCTGGGAGCGGAGAGGCTGTAAGATACAGAAAACAAATCTCTCACTGGCAATGATGGTAGAGATCACTTCTGACACGAACGTGAACCCGTAAAATCCGAGCATAGTTGTATTGTTGTTGGTCATAAACCGCATAATTGGTCCATATCTGAAAGAAACGGGATATATTTGTATGCCACAAACACACACACACGCACGCACGCCACACACGCACGTAATCATATCCTAGAGTTCAAGTTTAAGACATTTGGCAAAATACATATTACTCTTTTACGTCACTGATCGTGTTCCATGAAATATATATCATTTCTTCGTTTTGCTTCTTTTTTTCTCAAGATCTACTTGTCATAATCCTGGAATTTTTATTTTTAAAATGATCGTCAACTAACATTGTTTTGGCGAAATTAAAATCAGATATGCTTTGTGACAGAGAAAATAGCATGCCATTTTTCTTCTTCTTCTTCTTTTTTTTATTTTTATTTTTTTTTTAGCATGAATCAATTCTGAGAAATGATTATTCAAATCACAGGTGCAATGCATACGAATATATGATGATAGGAAGTCGACTTCAATATTTTCTTTTTTTTGTCAGTTGAACAACAGGGATCAACGGTATGCAGAAAACAGTTTACAGCTCGTCCATTGGTACTCTCGTCAATAATTCAAGCAACACCGGTTTTGCATAAGTGTTTTCGACAATAGGGCGTATAGTACGCTTTTCCAACTAATGGCAATAACATGCTTAATTCATAATACAATGCAGCTACATAAAGTATACATTACTTCACACACAACACACAAAACAATGTTAGCTGCAAACACCATTCATATTGCACTAGTGCCTATTTCCTTTTCATTTTGTGAATCCACGGCCCTCGGGAAGACAAAAAAAAAATAGTCAGTACACCACAAGTCTCGCAGCAGTCTGGCGCTTGCGTACGAGGTCAGAGACAGACCCTTACATCCGCCTTGGGTGACACTTCTTTGCTGGTTACCAGTAAGGAGTTTATAGATATTGCCCAAACTGTCCAGACCCAAACCACGTACGTTACACAAATCAAACAAAAACAAAAGCAAACAAAACAAGCAAGATATATATATATATATATATAATATATAATCGATAATATATATTATATATATCATAGTATATATATAATAGTGTGTTAAGATGGTGTCGTGTGTGACTACGTGTGTGTGGTGCACGTGTGTGTGTGGTGGTGTGTGGCATATATATTATATATATGATATTATATAGATATAACTATTATTAATATATAGTAGTCGATTCGGTTGAGCACTTTTTAAATTGTTAGAGATTGGTCAGCGTCACCATTAATTATTTCCAATTTTATTATTATATATATTATATAATATATATATATATATTAGATATATATATATATATATATACTATATACCAAAGTAAAATACAAAAAACCAGGGGGGCCAGAAACATGACGTGCCAAATATATGCTTGGAGAGACTATTAAAGACAAAAAAAAATAAACTATAACATATCCTGGAACAAATCATAAAAAAGGGCATCACCATACAATAACATTTAAAAAAAGATGCAACCTATGTTCAACAGAAAAATGAAGAGTTTACTACTATGCAAACCATACTTAGTAACCCTAATACTAAAGTAGAAGAAATAGTTACAACGGCTCGCAGGGCACACATGGAAACATCCGTTGTCCCGCAACGCACCTGAACGTAAACACCTGGAAAAAAAAACCAACACGTGCAGCCAATCCACACGTGAAAACAGTGGACATTATGGCCACTATAACACCGGCAGTAGGCGACCCGCCCCCAAACCGATCCGTAGGAGAGCCAGAGCAGAAAATGCGAATACAGATATCTGTTGATTTTAAAAACTTCTTTTTATACCATAATATTTTAGAACAAATATCTATATAATTATATATAGATATAATATATATATATATATATTATATATATTTATATGATAATATAAATATAAATAAATTCAAGGATAAGTAACCGAGCACCCGTTCCAGCAACTTTTACAGAGCAGCTAGGTGTTGTCAATGACTGCAAGAAACATATTGGAATTATAAACAAAGCTTGCGGCTTATGTCTAATCTCAGCATTGTAAAAATAGGGGGGGAGGGGGCTGGGGGGGTTGGTGGCGTGTGGGAGTGGCGGTTGGGGTGGGGTGGTGTATGGTAGGCGGGTGGGGTGGGGGTGTAGGGGGGGTTGAGGGGGGGGTGGTATGGAGGACATGAAGGTGGGGAGGGTGGGGGGGGAGCGATAACGAGAAGAAGGAGGGTAAGCTTCAATCGGCGAGGGTGGAACAGTAAGTCGGTAGAAGTGATTCTTGCAACTAAAAAATGACAGTATGTTTGCTTGAGTGGAACTCAAAAGAGAAGGTGACATGGGAAATTACATAAATGTTTCTCAAAATGGAACCTGCCGCAAGAATGATAGTCTCGCAAACGTGAGGGTGAGGAGAACGTCTCCAATGGGCGAGAAACAGAGCACTAATAAACATAATACACTACTGAGTCACTGGTATCACGATACGGTATTCGCCGAAAGCATGATTGTTCTTCACTCAGTGACCGCGGAAGCCCGAAACAAGATAGGTTAACTTTGAAGGAACGACACTCTTCTGACTTCTGGTTTTTAAGAAGAATGTCGCATATACCAGAAAAAGTCTAGGTGTGCAAAATTGACATAGTATGTTTGTTGAGTTTTCAAAAAAAAACTAAAGGTCTAAAGGAAGCCAACCTAAGAAGAGCCAAACGAGAAACATTTTCATGAAAAGAGCAAAAAAAAGGATAACTTCTTGACAAGTGCTGAGGGTCAGTTCTTGGAATGAATCCGCAAGGGACTAAATTCCAAATGAAACAATAAATTCCAAGGAAAGGATAAGTACCGTGCACCGTTCCAGCAAACTTACAGAGCAGCTAGGTGTTGCAAGGGACTCTGCAAGAATAATAGAATTATAAACAAAGATTTCTCCCATTATAGTATCAGATTGTAAAAAAGTAGGGGGAGGGGGGGGGGGGGGGGGGGGGGGGGGGTAAAGCTTCATATCTGCAGTGTTAGATGAGTTCGATTAAAATATACGGTATCTGACCAGTGAGTTAGTTATAGTTAGGGAGTTTATCCCCCATTGAGAGATGGTCCTACCCTCTTTGGAGGACTATAAGCTTGCCTGAAGGAGTTTTAAAAAATTTTTTTTTTTTTGAGAAGGCAGTTTTAAAATTATTCCCATTTCAGCCCACTCAAGACCACACATACTGTCAGTTAGGCAGACTCATCTACCACTGCCCAAGAGATATGAAGGCTTACCACCACAACCCTATTGTTCGCATATTCTGAGACCGTATCAAGAGCAAGCTTGTTTATACAATATATAATATATACTAGATATATATAGTAATAGATATATATATATTATAGGATAGATAGAGACGAGAAATGGAGAGAGGTACAGAACGGACCCGATGAAGGCGAGAGAACCGAGATTGAGGATGAGAGATGGAGGACGAGAGCAGATGATGAGAGAGAGAAAGAGATGAGAGAGGAGACAGAATAAAGTGGGAGGAGAATAAAGACATAGTTGGCTACTGTCCAAGATACAGTCTCTCGATTGTATGGGACGGGAATCGGTGAGGTATATCGCTCAGTTCAGACAAACTTGAAAAATCGTTTACTCTGTGTGTTTTACCTTGTGTTTACGTTTGACTCTGTGCTTACTGTGTTGGTTTACACGTTTCTGGGTTTTCTTGATGAAAAAGTCATCATACTAACACACGTGATAGGAGGAACACTTTGTTACATAGCGACAGCCCTGAATATATCCATCCACACCGAATCTCTTAAAATATTATATTTGGCGGGATTTTGGGGAGGAGAAGATGATTAATTGTTGTCCCGTATCTTCGTGGCTTCTCGATAATGAGTATTCAATGTCGGAAAACGGATTGCTATGTAGAGAAAGAGGGACATACAAGAATTCTATAAGACGAACAACAAAACGCATGCTGTATTACAGGCAGCGGCCGCCAGGAGGTGATCAGCCTGCGTACCGCAGCATGAGACAAAAAACTTCGATGGTCAGCTATGCCTCATCATGGAGTAAGTGTTATAGAGAAAAATGCCCCCATTCAGGTACAACATAAACAGAACTCGAGTAAGCATTCGACAGTGTGGAACAAACCCCGAACTGCAGTGGAAACTCTCAGGACACTGCCAAAAGCTCGGGAATCTCTGTTCTGTGATCTTGCGTAGCTGTCGCGATACGCGAAGTTAGTCCATGGCAAGAGTTGGGTCATACTGGTCAGTATGAGAAAGTTTGAGGGAAAACCAGGATGTTAATTGTCGTCTTTCCTCTATATCTTGAGTCATCGGCTGATCACAAAGAATACCACATAAGCCACGCGGAGCGTAGTCTGCATCGGTATACAACTGCATTCTTGAAGACCCTGAACATTGCGGATGAGCGGTGCTCCCCTCGTATAATATTTTACCAGACCATGATGTCTACCTGCCTGGAACACATATCCACAAGGTGCAGAGATCAACAGTCCAAAAATGAAAAAAACAGATTTGATACAGATCAAAATTGCTTTCTAACCTTCAGTCACGCATGGAAGACAGCCAGTTAAGAATTTAGAAACTTTTGTGTGTGTGAGGGCAGATAAAGCTGTCGCGTGGTACATATTCCGAATCTGTTATAATGCTGTTCACCTGCGACGAATTAATAATTTCTTTCTCTTACTTGATGTTTAATTGCGTTCTAGTTAAAAGAAACGTGTTACTTCGTTTAGAACATAAGCAGAAAGAAAACATGCCGAAACAGGAAATATCGTATGAAATTAGTGTATTAGAACAATTCTAACAGACGCAAACGTCACTAGCGATCTTTTGTTGGAGTGACTCCATCACGCTGGTTCCATTTTTAGTGAATGAGCAGACAAAGTGGCAACAAAAAAAGGAGACCAGAGAAATGTTCAGGTATCGCAGGTGTCAATTAAATCTCTGTCATGAAAGCGAATTGATTACTACACTTAAAAGAAGCGCGTTGACCATGTTTCAATTCGTATCCAATCTCTGAAGAAAAAGAACTAACTGCCACTGTGTCAGACTTTGTTTCTTCGCCGTGACATTTCTTTTTCAAGTGTAAAGTTCAGACATGGATGTAAAAATCTAATCGCAGACAGATATTCGCCTGTGTTATCAAGTTATATGTCTTAGTAGCATTACCTTTCAGCACATTCTTTTCTTTTGTGTCAGGTCAGTGAAGCCTTTGTAACATGGACAGTGTGCCTTCGACACACTAGGGGTGTTGTATGCTTTTGACACGTTTTAGATTATCGTTTGCAGTCTGTCACCCTTGTTTCACAATGATTGGACTCTCTACAAAGCCCCCAAAAGTTACATCCTTAGACATCACTTTTGATCACCTCATATGTTCAAAGTCTGATCCAACACTGAGTATATCCTGATTGCACCTGCACACTGTCTACCTCTCTTTCTGTCCTGTCTTCCAGCTTCCTTCCCCTGTCCAGATAGGCGGGTAAATAATCCGACACGGCATTGCAGAGTGACACAAGGCACTTGCAGACCTGTACCATTTTTGACAGGCATCCAGGCCTTCTACGGGAAGAAAATTCTGCCTTACGCGCAACCCTGTTCCGATCCAAAACGTCAATAATCGTTGTCGCTGTGTAGCTTCTGAAATGCTGAGTAGGACCGAAAACGTATGCAACCGGGGGAGATACATACATTCACAAATACCCGTTCTTCTCAAGGTGCACCCCTTAATACCAGTAGCCAGACGAAGTCATCAGGGCAAAAGCTAGGCAGGGGCCATCTGGGATCCGCAATGACCACATAGCATCCTGCTGAGGCTTTGTGAGTGGTGGATAGGGACACGCGCCATTCAGAAGTTCAGCACTCAACACACACTCGTCAGACTCAAACTGTGGAAACAGTGAGCAGAGACGCACTAACCAGGCAGAGCATGAAGAGGGAATGCACAATCCACACTAGACAGGTGGCTGAAACTGACGTTCACGAGACTTTGTAGAATGTACCCTTTATGGAACTGAATGTTCTTGGAAGCAAAGGACCAGGTCGACATTGTCGCTGATGATGCAGTCCTACATGATGCTACAGGCAAAGGGCAGCCGGTAGGAGGTGCAGGGAGAATAAAATCCCATTAAAATGCAGTTCTCAACACAGTTATTCAATCAGCGTTAACCCGCCGCTTGTGATCAAAAGAATACTAACTAACCGGCGAGCCAAAGATACAAGAGCACAAAGAAACGTAGAGAAGAAACACAAATGTGAACAAATAAGCAAGAAGGAAAACAAAAAATAACAAGACAAACAAACACAACAGCAACAAAACCAGGAGGTTACCAATCTTTCACCTGCTAAATTGTACAGGCTAAAGTCCCGACGACCGTCCTCTGTGCAAGAACACTTCACTACAGTATATCATATTGCAAAGGACCATGGCCTTTATGTGTACACTGGTAAATTTCAATAATTTACACCGTTCCACAGTTCCCCCGTATTCAGACAGTAATGTAAATATCGCACATGGAATATTTTCAATAAAACACTTTTCGGGCAGAAGAGAAATGGTTACATATACATCTGGAAGTATCCCCCCCCCCTTCCCCGCCCCCCTCAAAAAAATATTCTTTGCGACGAAGCACGCTTCAATCATCTATGATTACGAATGTACATATACTTAACATTGCTTATAGTGAAGCAGTGTTTTAGGCAGTAAAAAGAATAATTCTAAAACAGTAGTACCAAAAACATTCATAAAGTTTGTTTATTTGTTTGTTTCCTTCTTTGTTGTTGCTTCTTTTTGTTTGTTTGTTGTTGTTGTTTCTTTTTTTTCAGAACAGTGACAATAATTCGTTACAAAATCTAAAATGAGTGGTGTTTGTTTGATATAGTCGTAAGACCACATTTAGGATCCTATCATATGGAAATATTAGATGCATATTAGATTTGATATTGTTATCGGTCATTTTCTGTTCATTTTCAACACACCAGTTTGATACACATTAACCAGGACTGCTGACTGTTACGAGAAGCACTTTACGCAAAATTGTAAACGTAACACAAAACATGAACCGATGTAAATTTGCTCTATCTAAAAAACTGCAATAAGTCGGTTTGTTCTGTATGTCATACGAAGATGAGTGGATTACTTTATATATCCTTTAGTGATACCTTAGAAACCTTAATCACAAAATAAAAACAAATCAATAGATCAGTAAATGTGATTTAGATACTCCAATGTGACAAACAGAATCGGATCGTGTTAGAAACGAATAGCATCTACACAACACACACACACACACACACACACACACACACACACACACAACACACCACACCACACACATATTTCACACACACACACACACACAACACCACACACACACAAACACACACACACACACACGCACACACACACAGGGGGTGGGGGACTTTGGAGGGACAGAGACGCAGTATCGTAAGCGTGGAGAGATTGATGTATGAACATAGGGGAAATACTGAACATTTGTGTAAACACAGTGAGTACCGGGGGGGGGAGGGGGGTGGGGGGGGTGGGGGGGGGGGGGGGGGGGGGGGGGGGGGGGGGGGGGGGGGGGGGGGGGGGGGGGGGGGGGGGGGGGGGGGGGCTACTGGGGGGGGGGGGGGGGGGGGGGGGGGGGGGTAACGGGGGGGGGGGGGGGGGGGGGGGGGGGGGTGGGGCCGGGGGGGGGGGGTGGTGTGGGGGGGGGGGGGGGGGGGGGGGGGGGGGGGGGGGGGGGGGGGGGTGGAGGGTGGGGGGGGGGTGGGGGGGGGGGGGGGGGGGGGGGGGGGGGGGGGGGGGGGGGGGGGGGGGGGGGGGGGGGGTGGGGGGGGGGGGGGGGGGGGGGGGATTGTGCAATTGTAAACTTTCAGAAATTTTTACTCTTCTCTTTGGTGGTAAACTGCACGTGAGTCTGCCTTGCCACGGTAGAGCAGCATGTTTGTTGATGAGGTACAGCAGATCGGCAGAGACAAGGAGAACAAAGACACCCAGTTGATCCGCTCCTTCAGCCTTGTTTGTAGAACACACCGCCATGTTGATTACACTTTGGCGGGACCGTCCAATCAAAAACAAGAGTGGCAGGACCACCGTGTCTCTCAAGCGACGTAAAGCGCGTATGAGATCCTCAGTCTCTGCACTGACCAGACTGTCCGGGTTGTCCCAGGGAGTGTCACCTTCAAACTTGAGAACCACACATTGGATGGTACAAGTTTTCTGAAGGCACGTTTCATGACTACTTCTGTACTGTTGCTAAGCACTGATGCTGGCGATACCGTCATGTACTTCATGACTTCTGACGTCATTGCTGTTCTGTGTCCGACGTATGTTTTCACTCTCTTTAGCGTCTTTGAAAAAAGCAACGTTTCTTTACCTTGAAAAGTCACATCTGGTGTTTTAAACCATGTCTCGAGTTTAAAGACAACGCAGACATGGAACGAGTTGCTTATGTTCCCCTTTCCAGTTTAATGGTTTCAGCTGTTTGAAAAACGGTGATAAATGGGTGTAAGGTGCCTCGTTTATTACATCTTGGGCATGCATGCACTCTCACTCTACAAAAATACAAAGACACAGAAAAACACGGGCTGGCACCTCTCTCTCTCCTCATCTCCTCGTCTCCTCCTCCTCCGCTCTCCTCACCTCTCTCCTCTCCCTCCCACTCTCCCACTCATCTCTTTCACCTCATCACCATTCTCGCCTCTCTCTCCTCTTCGAATGCAGACTGGAAAATTCGTTATGCCTGCAGTCTCAATACTTTATGGAAAATGTTTTCCCCCGCTTTCTAATGCTGACTCTTCTCGCTCTCTCCTCCCCCTCTCGCTCTCATCTCCCCCCCTCTCTCCCCTCCCCTCTCCGCGCTCTCCTCCGTCCCTCCCTCCCGTCTCTCTAC
>JADBJO010036086.1:0-11475 GCA_016801955.1 Conus betulinus | reverse complement strand
GTCCATACGCCCCATCTTGTGCACCAAATATACACCTAAGCATTCTGACATGAGCCTTAACAACCTACTCACGATTATTTATCCATATGTTTCACCCGTCATAATTTTAAAAACACCTTGTTGTACTCTCAAATAAACACCAAGTGCACTTTCTACCAGAACTCAGACCGTAACAGCAGGGGGACATCCCCAACCAAATTCAAAGGGGATTGCATCTCAATCCTTCATGCCCGGATCAAGCTCCAATTTTACTACAGCTCTTTCCCGGAAGGCACTTGGCCTCGAATCGTCACACAGTGGGACAAGCCCCCGCGTGGGGATGGTCAGGGATTTCAGTCAATGAGAAAGCTTCAGGTTCCTGACATGAAGGGGTGTCCAATGACTAGAGATTGACAAAGAATCCTGCAAGGTGCGGACCAGCTGCACCACAGTCTATGCTGACAACTACAACTGTTGCTGGTGGCCGCTCTTATACCAGAAGTTACAAAAATGCGACCGGCACCAAGACGATGACTTATCTTCCTGTAGGACCTGCTGAAATCTAACACTTACAGAGTGTGTTTGGCCGTTTTCAGTGGCATGGCTGTGGTAGGCAATAGTGTAAGTTTTGTGTTCCGTGTTTTCTCTTAGAGAAGTGGTTCACCAGGGTTTCAAGTCTTCGTCCTTCACTTGTGTGTGTCCGACTTTCTGATGGGTGTTTATCTGACAGTAATAGGAGTGGCTGACGTGTTCTATGCAAACCGTTATGTCTGGGAGGACATGACATGGAGACACAGTGTCTCATGTAGGTTGGCTGGTTTTCTCTCTTTGATCTCTTGTGGAAGTGTCTGCATTTATTATTTGTGTGATCACGGTTGACGATTTCGGTTGTTCATTTCCCGCTAAGGTTTTTGCATTTTGACACGGGAACGCACAAATCGTCACACTGTATGTCCTGGATGACGGGTTTATTCTTGCAGTGTTTCCATTACTACCTGGTGTGGCCTCACTGGCAGTTCTATAGTAGACAGGGATCTGTATTCCTTTGCCTGTCACCAGGAAAATATTTGCTGGACATAACTATGCTTTGGGGGTTATGATTGTGTTGAACTTCGTTCTGTTTCTGGTCATGCTTTTGGCCAGAGGCTATCTATTGGTCAATACGATCAAACACACTGAAAACCCCCCCCCCCCCAGGGTCGGAGCACTAAGTGTTCTGAGGACACAGATATAGCCCGCCGATTGTTTACTATAGCCATGTCAGATTTCCTCTGCTGGTTTCCGATTGGTTACTAGGACTTCTGGCCCGTCACAAGGGGGTACCTGTTTTGGAGAACTCAACGTTGCCATGGCCATTATGTGATGCCGCTGAACTCGGCTCTAAAATCCTTCCTATACACGGTGAATGTTCTCCTGCAAAGACAAGAACAAAGAAAAACAAGAACAGATATAAAAAATGGCTAGAATTACGGAAAGCACTCATTTTAGCGGTTGTGATGCTTTTACTCCGTTGACAATTTTTTGCATACCAAGATTCTGGGAATACCTGTAATTAACTACATAACATTTTAGCTCGTTTGGACTTTGGTAGTTGCATTTCCCTGGACTTTGGCAGTTGGTTGATCATCCGTAATTATTGTTGCTGTAATAAAATGTTTCAGACGAATCACCGAATGTATAATTGTTCAGCTGTTGATTGTCTCGGGAGAAAGGGGTGAGATGAATTAAATGCATTGTACTTTAAAGAATATTTTTTGTACGACTCTTTCTTCTTTATGGTAGTGGAATTCTACTTGCTGTTACGGATGGTGTGGTGTGTGGGTAGTACGCCACCATGAATAAGGGCGTACAAGACATAAAACGAGCTTTAACTGTCGCTCTCTAAAATGGCATAATATATATAATATATATATATATATATATATATATATATATATATATATATATATAATGCTGAACAATTAGTAGTAGTGGGAAAAACAAGTGCAGGTTAACAATTCTTCCATCATTATAGTAAATGACTTGGCAAAGATCTGAAATTGAGAGAGGAAAAAATTTGAAGATGAAGTAACTGGAAAATGTATATCATAAATATGAAAAACCCTTCACTAGCTGCATGAGGAAACTATCGCAATCCCTCTCGAGGGCAGACTCTCTCTCTCTCTCTCTCTCTCTCTCTCTCTCTCTCTCTCTCTCTCTATATATATATATATATATATATCTATAATATATATATATATATATATAGATATATATATATATATATATATTATATATATATATATATGTGGTTACTAACCACCTACAATTCTTAAAAAGTGCTCAACCGAGTTGGGTGCGGCATCTGTTAAAAAATTGATTAAAATGTAAGCATTAAAAATCTAATTTTAATGCTTACATTTTAATCAAATTTTTTAACAATATAGATAGATAGATAGATAGATAGATGGAGAGAGAAGAGGAGAGAGAAGAGAGAGGAGAGGAGGAGAGAGAGATGGAAGAGAGAGAGTCGAAGATGCGAGAGAAGACAGAGAGAGAGAGAGAGAGAGGAGAGAGAGAGAGACTGGAAGAGAGATGAGGGCGCATAGTTGAGGAGACTTCAGCCAGAGGCTCCCAGGAGAGTGGAACGCTGCGTCTAGTAGAAGGCGAGCGGAGAGCGACAGAGAAGAGCCGAGTGAGAGAAGTTTTTAATCGACCCCGAGCAGAGAGACAGAGAGAGGAGAGATTGTTGACCCAGAGAGAGAGAAGGCGACAGAGAGAGGGAGTGGAGGAGGGAGAGAGGAGAGGAGAGGGGAGATGCGGCCCTGAGAGCGGAGGGGAGGTCGAGAGAGACAAGCGACGAGATAGGAGACAGCACGAGAGGAGCGGGCTGAGAGATAGAGAACCTTCCCCCCAGGGACAAAGAAAGAGGCGCTCAGGAGCCTCAGAGACGTCAAGAGGAGAGAGAGCCTTGATAAGAGGCGGTGAGAGAGAGATATGTCTGGCGCAACCAGTTTATGTTAGGTTCAGCAATGTCCAAACAGCAGTCTATAACAGGCCGCGTCGTGCCAACTGCAGTTCATGGAGTCCCACCAGAGCATCACCCACACAGCAGGTGCAACAAAACACGCGCAGTGAAAAACACGCGTTGACCCCTACTAGGGTCAACTCCTCGTCGTCATGATGGAGAATCCCGAGGCCCTTTATCACACGAGTCCGCTACTGACCCGGCGGCCAGGTCTCTCCAACGTCTTCTGGACGGAGACAGCGGCTGGGGCACGGGCTGCACCTCCACACCCTGTGGCAATCAGGCCGGACTCAGGAGCCTTCACCGACGCATGGGGAACTGATAACTACCTTGATTACCTGGCCTACTTCCTACATATTTATCGTCCTTCTTTATTACTAACAGTCACACTTCACATGCTACATTTAACTAGAATTTGATGGAAAAAAAAACCCATAGTATGATCTACCAAATTTCAATACAATAGGTGCATTACAATTGAAAAATTCCTCGAATAATAAAATGAGTGATTACATTGAAGGAAAACGATTTCCACATGTGTCCCTTTTCAAAGTACCAAGAATATAATTTATTACATAAAAAAAACGATTTCGATTATACCTCTCAGCAAGAAAATGTTTTCACTTTTTCACAATCATCATCACTAGATCTGACCAATTACATATAAAGGACCGATTTCCATTCATCCCTTTTATCAACACAAAAAATGCTGTTTTTTTTTTTTTTTTTTTTTTTTTTTTTTTTTACTTCTTCCACATAATATCCCTAGACGTGTCCAATTACATATAAAGGAACGCTTTTCATTTGTCCCTTTTTTACCAACAAAGAATGTTTTTTTTTTTTTTATCTTTCAGCATTATCATCACTAGGCGTGTCCACAAAAGGGATCAGAATACATTTTGCCATAATTTTATACACGATATTTTTATTGCTCACTTCCAGAGCTCACGAACACTTACATCATTATAACACTTTAAGGAAAAGAGGATAAGCATCGGTTTTTTTCCTTAATAATACGTTGATTTAATTTAATCACTTTCCCCCGATCACATATAAAATATACATGTTCTCTCTTGCATCCTTCCCCTCTTTCTTCTCATCACCCTATCCACTTAACACATTCACTGACCACAACTTCAAACAGTCACCATAAGTCTGGTCAAATGTTGTTAACACAAAGACCAATCAAGGGAACAATGAAATATTTTCACACCTTCGCTAAACTGAACTGGACAATTCATGACCACCTGTAGGAAAAAACCAACTCCATTAGTACAAACCGAAACTTCCATTTAACATACTGAAACATACCCAAAACTGATTACCACCAAACCTTTGTTCCCAGTCTCTCTTCGGCACCGTGTGATGTAGAAAACACAGATCTGCAGAGACTGAAGGGAAATCCTCACTCACCCGACTGACACAAAAACACACGGGTGAGTAGCTGTCAGGTAAAACAGGTCAATCGGTGAACAGGGTATACTTGTACCATTCCAGAACTGTCCCCAGACACAACTTAGGACCGGACAAAAAATGGTTTGTCACATACTCCCCATCCTCACGACAAAAAAAAAAAAAAAAAAACAATGACTGATTTTTTTTTAAGAATAAGTAAACGAACGCAGAATGAAAAAAAAAAAAACAGAAAATCACACAACACAAAACAGCATAAGAAAAAATGCAGTACACGCAAGGAAATGCACTTCCTACGGGATCAACTGATTCTCACATACACTGGAAACAAGATCAGCGAAGACATTTGATGAACCATGAACTGGCTGGGACTTTAAACGAGAACCCCTGCAACGACAACGCTTATAGCTTAATTTTCGAGTTCTTAAAGTCTGATGTTCGGAGGTATGTCAAAGGACGATGATCCGTCTGCAGGACAAACCTGATTCCCAAAACGAATCTAACAAGCTTCTGCACAGCCAGAAAATGGCTAAACATTCCTGCTCAATAGTACTGTAAGCCTTCTCACGATCCAGCAGCATTGGACTAGCGAGCGCGACTTGCTGAAGAACATCATCACTCCCCTGAAGCAATGCAGCACCCAAAACTAACAGAACTAGTATCAGTCCTGAGAACAAAAAAAAAATATGCAATCTAGGTAAGAGCAGCACAGGTGCAGAGGACAAGATTCCCCGAATCTTTCTCAAAAGCTCAGCACACTCAGGAGTCCAAGAAATAGACCTCCCAGCACGACCAGCATCTTTGATCAGACAGTGAAAAACACTCAATGTAGCAAACCCAGGAACATATCTCCTGTAAAAACTGAGACCTGGCCTGCTTCCTGGTAGTAGGGGTAGTTCAAAACAGGAGTAGTTCAAAGAGGTAAGAATAGAAAGATTTGGCCTCAACATCCTGAACATCTGACTGAATCCACGACTCCTTTAGCAAAAAGCAATAGGACCACAAACCTGCCGACCAAACAGCAACTGGAAGACAGAGAAAACCTGTACTCCTAGAGGGCAACTCCCTGCATGCGAACAACAGTGCAGGCAGATAATGATGCCACGCCTTTGGGTGAGTACGGACAATCTTTTTCAACATGGACTTCAAAGTCCCATGGAATCTCTCAACATGACCATTCGCCTTAGGGTGGAACAGTGATGTGCGTATGCTCTTTGCACCATACAAAGCATGAAACTGCTTCATGAGATCAGAGTTGAACTGTGTACTCTGCTCAGACAGTATCTCCTTGGGGAATCCCAAACGAGAAAAAGATTCCCAACAATGCCTCTGGCACAGAAACAAAGGAAATAGCCTTAAATGGAACAGCCTCCAGAAAACGGGAAGCAATATCAGTCATGGTCAAGATATAACGATGACCATGCTCCGAAGGAGGAGATAACGGACCAAAACGATCAACAGCCACACGGTCAAATGGAGTACTGATCAGTGGAACAGAAGCAAGGGGTACCAGACAAAAACTTTTACCCTATGACACACGTCACAGGAAGCAACATACTTCGCTGCATGTACAGTCACTCCAGGCCGAAAGAAAGAACTGGTCAAGAAACTCTAGACAGAGTACGCCAAAAACCTCAATGACGTGACAAAATCATATCATGCGCCACGGCCAACATTGTAGGTCGAAGCTCAACAGGAACAACAACCTGATCAAAAGACGTGTCATTTTTGACAAAATGCCTGTACAGAACTCCATCAGACAAGTAATAATAAAACGTAGTTGTACCTAACTTCTTCACCTCACCAGACGACGCTAACTGGAAACAAGACTTCAATGATTCATCATCCTTCTGTTTCTGAACAAGGTCAGAACAGGAAACGTTCGCATCATCAGGGATCTGACACAAAGGTTTTTATGTCCACAAACATGCTTAGCTCTAGCCCTCGTAACGGCAGCTAAAGAGTAAGTTTCGCCAGACACAACACTCAGCTCACCACTAACAGAAACTCCAGGCCCAGGCACGTTGCCCACAATGAGATCTGCGACAGGGCTATCCAAGACACAACAAGTCAAATTGCCCACAAAAGTAAGGACAACTGATTGACACTGTAGCCAATGGAAAGTCATCCACACGACCACCAAAAGAAAACACACTTCACTGGTGTTCCTAACATCGGACTGTCAGAAACTGACCGCTTGCGAACGCCACAAATGATAGCACCAGTATAACGCAGAACAGAACTCAAAGTTCCATTCGCAGAACCGGATTCTAAATGTAATTTGCCTGTGAACTCGCCAGCAGCTAGACAAGCAAAAGGAGTATCCAGAACAGAACAAGAAGCACTGCACTGTTTGCTGTCAGCTGACTTCTCCACAACAGTAGAGCTACCAACCACAAAAAGGACACTTTCTGGGTGGCTAAGGTTACAAACTCTACAAGGGTTTCTACCGGACTTCCATAGACACTTAGCGGCTAAACGTCCTGTTTTCTTACACAGAAAACACACAACTGAAGAACTCTTACCACCAGAGTTATGACGGCCGCCATGACCACGAAAACAGTAACCACCAATGTTACTTCCGAGACCAGCTGAGAAACCAGAGGTATGGCCACTACTCTGAAAATTAGAATACCTGTTTCCTCTATCAGAGTGATAATGGGCTCTACCAGTCTGACCACGGTATGGAATGCTGTCAGACTGACCAGGACATAGAACTCCTGGGATGTACCCAAGGAAAACCAAAACTGTTAACATAAACTTTCTTAGAAAGCACCTTAGTAGGATGTTTGTGTTTGATTTCATTCTCGTCTCCAGCGCCACAGGGTATCTCCTTCTGAATAGTTTCTGGAGATATGGGCCTAGTTTTTCTTCCTTTGTGGGCTTTGGTTTCATTATCTTTGGGTTTCTCTCCTGATTATTTCTGTTTCTGTCTTTACTTGGGGATTGTGTTGCTTCTTCAGCGTTCTTAGTGTTCTTTTCTCTTGAATGAGTGAGTGTGCACATGCTTCCTGAACCATTAAAAATAGTTGTTTTGGAATTCTTAGTGTTTGAAAAAAAAGAAAAGGATACATTGATTATATTCTGTTACTATTGTTGTGCCAATGCTTGATTTATACTTGTGTAGGGTCAGTTTTCATGTTTTATCTCTGTGTCCCCACCCCTCAGACAGTTCATTGCCACCTCCATCTCCTACGGTCTCAGGTGATGGATGCAAGTGTTGCAGGGGCTCGTCCATCCACCTCTGTAGGTTAACTGTCTAGTTAGTCTCCCTTTCTCTTCCCGCACCTGTGTGGCGTCCCGATCTCCTGTTCGTGGAGGTCAGGGGAGAGGAGCCGTCAACCAGGTGAGTTTGTCCCTTCGTTGTTTTCTTGTTGTTCTTTGGCATTGATTGTCGATTTCTTTCTCCCCATATCCCTGAATTCTTATTTCATTGGCTATTCCTATCTTTTTGTTGGTTGGGTTTGAAAAATACCTAGTCTATTTTTAAGAATGAGTCGCTAGTGTTTGTTTGAAAAAAAATCTTGTTTTGAAAAAAAAAGAAAACAAAATATGCATATATAGTGTAGTGGACAGAGGTTTTAAACCTTTTTTGCTTTTGTTATCAATTGTTTGTCATTTGGCACACTAGTTTGTATCTGGTTGGATAGGAAAGCTAAAGAAGAGAGTCCTGTTGTGTTCTCTATGGACGAGGACAAAGTTTTCACTAAATACTTACAGCGGGGTAAAGCATGTAGTTGGAGGTAGAGGCGCTGTTGACCTAAGTAGATAAATGTATTGCTCAAGACATGGAAAGAGAGAAAAAAAAATCAGGATGGAAGAATTTCAGTTGAAGGAGATACAGATGCAGGAGGAAAGTAAAACTGAAATTCAGGAGATCGAGAAAACTAAAATAGTACAGCTTCAATTGACTTCTCAGCAGGGTGTAGCCTCAGGACAAGACAATGACAGTCAGGGTTCCGGTTTGCATTGAAAATGGTCTAATGTGTTTTTGTAAGAAAAACGTGTGGTGTTATTCAACAATGACACTTATACAAGCAGTTTGCCCTCTTTTAAAATGGATGCAGTCACAGCTGACTACAAACCTTTACTTAAATTTTTAGGAGTGTATACACCATATGAATTAATGTGAAACTTTCATCTTCAGTGCCTTTTAAACAAAGCTAGAAAAAACACTAAACTTTTTTTTGAAAATTATCAGTAAACAAAGCTGTTGTCAGGGTATAAACACTTTAAAACATTTATCAACATCACTGATCCGATAAAAAAAAAATATGCTATGCACATGAGGCTTTGTTCACATCACTGATCCGATCCAAATTATGCTATGCACAAGACGTTTTGTTCACATCACTGATCCGATCCAAATTATGCTATGCACAAGAGGTTTTGTTCAGTGCCCCTAAACATCTGTTACAAAAGCTGCAAAGCATAGATAGTAAAGCCTATGAATTATGCCTGGCTCTTACGTTCCATGCTTCAACTTACCGAACTTATAAGGAAATTAATATTTTAATTCTCATGTATGAGACGGCGAGATTTGTGGCCAATATCCTATCTCCTTTGGTTGACAGGATGGAAAACCACATCATCAACAGTGCGGACTTGGTTCAGAAAACTGGCAGACTGCACCTTTCTCCAGACGAGCGCCTGATATCATATGATGATGTTTCGGCATTGTTCACCAGCGTCCCCGTCGAAGAAAGCATCCACATCATCAAAGCAAGACTCCAGGCTGGCGACACTCTGCCCCAGCGTACTACACTTTCCGTGGACAGCATCTGTGAACTTCTGGCTTGCTGTCTCAACACCACTTATTTCACGTTCCACAGCAACTTCTACCAGCAGACCGCAGAGGCGGCCATTGGCTCTCCAGTCAGCCCCATTGTAGCTAACCTCTTCATGGAGGACTTCGAGGAGAAGGCCCTGGCGTCTTACCATTCTCCTCCACGCTATTGGGACCGCTACGTGCACGACACCATGACCATCCTCAGGAGGGAGCTGGTGGAAGACTTCACTAACCATTGAAAGAGTCAACACCCTGCTATCATATTCACTCATGAGGTGGAGGAGAACAACTCAATTGCCATGCTAGCCACACATTACATGGACAGAGGACAGCCTCTCCTTCAGTGTGTCCCGCAAACCCTACCCACACCGACCAGTACCTAAAGTTCGAAAGCCACCAGCCGCTGGAACACGAACTCAAGAGTGATACGCACCCTCACCTATCGGGCCAACACCACCTGCTCTACTCAGGATGCCAAAGACCAGGAAATGGAACACCTCAAAATGGTTCTCACCATATCGGGCTATGATAAGTGGGCGTGGAACATCCCGCTAGTAAGAAGATCACACCGCATCCTACCACCAAAACAAGACCAAACCAGGCGTAAAGGGACATGTCATCATCACCTATGTCCGCGGTGTGACTGAAGCCTTGAGCAGGAAGACCAGGAAAACCGGCGTCTCCATGCATCCCAAACCTATCAACATCATCCGCAGCCAGCTGGTCGCCCCCAAGGACAAAACTGACAAACTGGACAAGTCTCTGATAGATTGTCGTAACTGTAAAGAGAACTATGTTGGAGAAACTGAGAGAAACCTTCGAAAACGCTTGACAGAACACAAAAGGGAATCATCACCACTAGGCGCCCACCTACACGCCCAGCAACCTCAGTTCGAATATGACAACATCAGCGTTCTCGACCGTGACAATAGATGAATTCAGCGTGGGGTGAAGGAGGCTATCCATATTGCCGCCAACAAACCCCACACTGACCGGGGACCGGGGCAGACACACCTTGCAAACGGTGTACGACAACCCCATTGATCAATCACATGACCAGGGTTCGACCCGTGGTTGTGTGCACTGAACTCCAGCAGCAGCAAACACCACCGCTGAAGAAGATGGACGGAGGTCTGTCGAAAGCTCCAAGTGAGTGCAATTCACAGCTGAGTGACCTGTCAAAATCCGGTAGTCGTTATAATATTTTACCATTAGAAGAACATAGAAAGCTAACACTTATCAAATATGTAATGTAACGCTCATAGGTGTGAACGAAAATGAGCGCTATAAAAAACTGAATCTCATTATCCAAAAAGAGCTTAGACTATATTTTGTCATATTCTACCATTGGTTTTTGTACAGAAAATCTGATGAAAGAGTCAACAGTCAGTTCTGAGACATTAGCGAAGGTGGCCTTGCTTTCTCCTCCAGTTTGGGAACGAAACAGGGCACATTTTGTTCTTGATCAGACTGATATGAGCAAAACTGACCAACCAAATAGATCCTCTTATTCTATAAAGATGCATATACAAGAGAAAATATCTTCAACATCTTAATTTACACAGATGGTTCAGTATTGTCTTATAATCAGTCAGGTTCTGCTTTTGTTATACCATCACAAAAGGTTGAAAAGACACATTCCATCAGAAAAGGCAGATAAATATTTGTCGCCGAAATGATAGCTGTCATTATGGCGTTGTTCATTTAACTGACTTGCCACTATCGATATTTAACGTAGTTATTTGTGTGGATTCAATGTGCTGTTCTGCAAACCATAGAATTCCCAAATACCGTTTTTGAACAACTTTCTTGTAAATGAAATATGCCATCTTATTCGTGCTTTGATATATACAGGAACTGATGTCACCTTCTGTTGGATTCCATCGCATTGTGATATTTGGGGTTATGAGCTAGCTGATAGATGCGCAAAGAGAGGAGCCATAAATGAAAAGTGCGCCACGGTATTGAATATACCCTTTTCTTCACCTGAAGTCAATCAATTATTAAAGCAAACCGCCTGGTGGCAATTCAGAAAAACACTACAAAAATACGTTGTTTGGTGTGGCTGATAAAAACACTCATTTGATTAATTATGAACATATAAACAAGCATTCCTCATTTACAAGTGAAAAATATGTACCCAATACAGAAATTTCATTTCAATATCTTATAAATTAAAACTTGATGCCTTAAAAAACTAAATATACAAACGAAGCAAAATGTATTTGTGAGAACGAAGAATAACCAGCAAGCATCTGCTGTTTGACTGTTTACCTCTTCAAGCTCA
>JADBJO010036085.1:7500-11475 GCA_016801955.1 Conus betulinus | reverse complement strand
CCTCTGTCGTCCACCCATCTCCCTTTCCAACTTGTCAATTTTGGGAACCCCCCCCCCCCCCCGACCCACCCTGCTCCTCCTCCTCCCACCTTCGTCCATTCGTTCCTTTTAGTCCTAAGGCTATTCTCGCTCTTCTCTCTCTCTCTCGTCTCTGTCATATGGTCTATCTTCTCGCTTCTCTCTCTCTCCTCTCCTCTCTCTCTCTATATTCCTATCCCGTTCTTCCAGTCCTCTTTCTCATGTCCCTCTTCTTTTCCTCTTTCGCTCTCTCCTCTATCTTTCTCTATCTTTCTGTCTGTTATGTCTCTCTTTCTTCACACTTTTCTGTCTGTATGGCTCTTTCTTACTTCTTCTCCTCCTCTCTCTTCTCTCTCTCTTCTCTCTCTCTACTCGCTCTCGTTCGAGTTCGCTATCGTCCAACTCTCTCTCTCGCTCTTCTCTTCTTCTGACCTGGGGAATTATGTGTAACAAGTACACTGGGATTCCAAACGTGTGGAAAGGAAAACAAAGCGGAGTGAACCCCGGTGGCATCGATAAATAGCGGTGTCGATGGGTTGGCACAGACCATCACTTCAGACAGAGTGGCCCCTCCCCTCCTCTCCCTTTTTTTTTTTCTTTATCAGTTCAATGGGAAGGGCGCTCTTTCAAAGGCGTTTTAATTACACGAGGAAAGAGAATAATTATACCGGCGCGATTAGAGACAACATATGTGACTTTTTTTTTTTTTTTTTTTTGTCCGGTACCGTCACTCGCGAAAACAACCTACCAAAGCATACCAAACGATTAAAAGTGTCCTGATTGATTTGTGTGTGTGTGTGTTGTGTGTGTGTGGTGTGTGTTGTGTTGTGTTTCTGGAAAGAGAGGGGAAAAAAATCAATTTATTGTTGTTATTGTTATTGTTCAAAAATTATATCGTTATCCTATAAAACTTTCTTGCCAATCTATCCCATCTGTTATCTGTCGGTCTGTCTGGTTGTCTGTCTGTCTGTCTGTTTATCTCTCTACTCTCTCTCTGTCTCTCTCTCTCTCTCTGTCTCTTTGCATAGTCTCTGTTGTCTATCTATCGATATCGATCTCTATCGGTGTGTCTAACTGTTTCTGTCAGTCTGGTCTGTCTATTTTCCTATCTGTCTGTCTGTCTGTATATCTGTCTATTATCTATCTACCTAGCGATCTATCTATCTGTTAGTTGCTGAAAAAACCGTTGTCTCTGTACACACAAAACATTCAAAAGTAATATTGAGAGTGTGAATGTTTGTTTCATGTTAAACAGTTTTCCCAGTTATTTTCTTCCACAGATCGTTCTGCGTCTGCGAAATGGCTTTGATTGACGCTGTAATTGAAGCGTTGGAGATGCATTGCCACCTGAACGTGAAGGGGTTAATGGACTATAAGCTTTCATTTCCTGTGAAAAAAGAAAGAAAGAAAAAAAAAAAACCGAGAGAATCTGTGTTATTTTAAAGCCCAAGACAAACGAAATACATTGTATCTGAAGTCAGTGGCTTAATTACTGTACCTTTATTTCGTGAAAATACTGAAAGAATCTGTGGTGTGTTTATTAAAGCAAAAAAAAAAACAAAAAAAAAACCCAGAACACAAAACAAAACAAAACAAACAAAACAACAACAAAACCCCCCCAAAAAACAAAACAAAACAAAACAAAACAAAAAAAAAACAAAACAAAACCAAATGCATTGTCCCTGAAGTCAGCTGCGTTAATTACTATACCTTGCTTCTCTTGTGAATATCGAAAGAATCGGTGCTGTTTTGAAAGCACCTGAAGTCAATGAGTTAATTACTGTAGCTTTATTTCTCGTGAATGCTTAAAGAATTTGTGGGCAATTTTTTTTTCTCTAAAGCCAAACCAAAAGAAAGCAAAAACAAAAACAAAACAAAACGAAAAAAAAAAAAAAAAAAAAAAAAAAAAAAAAAATGGGGGGGGGGGGGGGGGGGGGCCCCCCCCCCCGGGGGGGGAGAGAAGAAGAACGAAAGCGACGTCGCTCGATGATGAACTTTTCTGTGTCATTCCTTTTTTTTCTAGTTTCTTTTTAAAGGTATGTAATCAAGTCTGCGATTGGAAGAAGAAAAAGAAAACAAAAAAAAAAACCCCCCCCAACCCCCCCCCCCCAAGAAAAAAAAAAAACCGGGGAAAAACAAAAAACCGCCCACACAAAAAAAAACCCGATCGACTTGAAAATTTCTCAGGCAATACGATTATATGCATGCTGCTTCTTCTCCCCCCCTTTCCTCTCTCTCTCCCCCCCCCCCGCCCTTCGTCCCCTTCCCCCACTTTACCACCGCCAGCACCATCTTGCCCACCACGGTTCATAATCTCCCCCCCCCCCCCCCCCGACTTCGCCGGCGGGCATTGTCAGTCTGTCCGTGTATCAGTTGTCAAAGATAAAACCATGGGCGCGATAAACATGACAATTGGAGCTTCCCCCCCCCCCCCCCACCCCCCCCCCCCCCCCCCCCGTCTCTAGGCCTTGGCTTGTTTCTTCCTCCCACTCACCTGCGCCCCCTCCTCAACCCCACCCCCCCCCCCTTTTTTGGGGGGGGGGGGGGGGGGGGGGTCAGTAAGAGGGCGAGAACGGATAGAAAGACAGTGTAGGAGCGAGAGAGAGAGAGAGAGATGGAGAGAGAGAGAGAGAGAGAGAGAGAGAGCGAGAGAGAGAGAGGTGCGTGCATGCGAATGCGTGTGTGTGCGTGTGTGTGTGTGTGTGTGTGTGTGTGTGTGTGTGTATGCGCGCGCACGCCGTGCGTGTGTGCATGCGTGTCTGCGTGCGTATGTGAGTGTTTTTCCACTTCAAATCCCACGCGCAATTCTTTCCAGAAGCTCTCTCGTTTGATACGTGAAATTGAAATCCTCTAAGTCCTCAGACGTTTCCCACTGTGACGTGTGGAAACATCTCCAAATGCCACCTCTCCCTTTTTGTGTCTCGCTCGTGTAGCACGTTCATTCATCGTAGCGCGAAGAATAATCGTTTTATTTATTTTTTTTTCTTTTCTTAATAATATTATTTTTCATATGTCTCCCTCTGCTCCTCCTTTCCACCCCACCCCCACCCCTTTCCGCCCCCTTTTCACCCCGGCGGCCGTCTTCATTGTTTGAATATCATTTCCATCGTTGTGATTCATATTAAGCTACTGTAGCACGACCAAACAGATTTTAATTAATTTTTTTTTTCTCTCTCTCTGTTGCTTTGAAAGACAGAATCGAACATGTTTTCAGGAAAGTATGACAGAAATCCAGTAGTATTGACATTCAAATTGAAAACAAACATATGGAAAAAAATGATAGTAATAAAAAAAAAGAAAAGATAAGTGTGTTCAGCGATCATTGCTTTTCAACTGTGTTGTTACATCGTTAGGTGCTCTTGATGATTTGAGTCCCTGATTGATTGCTGTTTGCTACTTTTGACTACTTTTCTTCGCCATAGCAATTACTTCTGACTACGTTTTACCTACTGTAAAAATGTAGAAAGAGACGGGGTTAGTTACCCGCCAAGGACATAGGCAAAGTACAGGAACAGGTTGGTTTTGTTGTTCTTTGTCCTAGGCGGCAAATAACCCCCTCTCTTTCAGAATTTTGCTTCATTTTCCGCCCTCAGTCACTCCGTTTCGATACTGTAAAAAACACTTGCGCTTACCTTTTTGCTTCTGCAAACTACAGTCGACTGCCTTTCACTGCTGCTTGCTGTTGCTTTTGACTACATTGTTGTTGTTGCTGTTGTTGTTGTTGTTGTGCGTTGTTGTTGTTGTTGCTTCATACCGGTTAGTGTTTCTGTTCTTGTTCGTAGGCAGTCCAGGTCTGAGCAGCGTCTTGGGGGCTAATGCGTAGGTCACACATCTGCCGAGTCGCGGCCACGAGACCTTCTTCTACTTTAAAGTCTCTCTCATCTTAGTCATTTATTCATTCATCCACCAAGCTTCAAAATCATGCGCATTGTGTGGTCTCAAACCACAGTCTGTACA
>JADBJO010036085.1:0-2500 GCA_016801955.1 Conus betulinus | reverse complement strand
GCTGATTGACTCCTACTCCTTACAGAGTTTGGTTTGGGGAACAAGTTGTTCCTAAGAGCGCTAGGCTGGTCCAAGGCATACATGTGAAACAGTATACTCAGTGTTCATGTATGGAGGGATTTTTTTTTCTGCACATGTCACGTTCAAACTGCTTGGCATATTGGCCTGCCTTATACGTTATCTGCAGTATCCAGCTTCAGAATCAGGTTCGAACTTTCCGAGCGTGAACATTTCCGTTCAGAGTGATCAGCACTAATTCATTAGTTGAATCAGAATGCTACCCACACATGACATATTTGGCAACACGTGGCCGTTCGCTGAACAGTTAGTTGACAAGCCAGCCAGTAGAATCACAGACACTTTTTTTTTTTTTTTTTTTTTTTTTTAGGTCATTACAGAGTTTGGTCCCTTGCGCACTGCATACGGTGTGTCTGAGAGAAAAATGGCTGAACGTGAAGAGTGGAGAAGCAGAGGCAGAAGAGGAGGGAAGACAGCCTGTGCAAAAATCATACAAATGGCATTGTATAATCGTGGATGAGACCTAGGGAAGCTACGCTGCTGCTATGCTGCTGCTGTAGCGTTATAGATGGAGACAGAGAGAGACATGAGAGGGGAAGGCTTGGTACATTAATGACGAAGCTGGGTTCAAATGCTAGTAGGACATGAATCTTACCATTTAAAGAATGTCGATGGTGCAGATCGAAAAAGAATCTTAAGAGCGAAGAACCGTTCAGGACTGAACTCGTTAGAAAATGCCCCTACCCTCTCGCTCATGACCCAGCCAGGGAACTGTGGATGTAGAGGTCGCCACCTGCCCGATTGTCCGTCACGGGGTCTGCTGTCAGGGCAGTGACGATGACCATCTGACTCATTTTGTTTGTCACGATGTATGCAGTCAGGGCAGTGACGATGACCATCTGACTCATTTTGTTTGTCACGATGTATGCAGTCAGGGCAGTGACGATGACCATCTGACTCATTTTGTTTGTCACGATGTATGCAGTCAGGGCAGTGACGATGACCATCTGACTCATTTTGTTTGTCACGATGTATGCAGTCAGGGCAATGATGATGACCATCTGACTCGTCTGTGCGACATCCGACTGGGAAAAAAAAACACGTACTGCTCGCAGCGCCTTGTGGAGAGAAACCTCGGTCCTGTGGCGAGTGTATTCTGCTGCAGGGTTCGAACCACAAGCAGTCAGGTCATGGTGCTTCAAGCCCAGGTGTGGTGACGGATTGTGACGGCTGGAAACCCCCTGCTCTGTCCTGCTCAGGCGTCATCGAGTGCCTGATTCAGTCGAGGGAAGGGGAAGGTGGCGGAAGGAGGAGAGGGTTGAGCTCTGCCGTCCGAAATGCCGTGATGTAGACAGGGTGAATCTTTCTCTAATAGGTCCTGCTGCCGAGGGCTGTTAGACCTTCACCTTTTGTCTTCTGACGCGCGAGCGAGTGGCACGTTATGACTTACAAGAAAGACGTAATGTCTGATGTGAATCTTCCCTGTAACGTTCCAAGTTGCCCTCTTTTGGACTAACGTAAATGTTTCATGTTTAGAGGTTCTTTAGAATTGGATTGGATTCGAGACCCCCCCCCCCCCCCCCTCTCTCTCTCTCTCTCTCTCTCTCTCTGCCTCTCTCTTTGTCTCTCTCTGTCTCTGTCTGTCTCTGTCTCTCTCTCTCTATCTGTCTCTCTCTCTCTCTCTCTCTACTCTCTCTCTCTCTCTCTCTCTCTCTCTCTCTCGCGCGCGCGCGCGCGCGCGCGTAGTGTGTTTGTGTTGTATTGTGTGTGTGTGTGTGTGTGCGCGCGCGCGCGCGCACGTGTGTGTGTGCGCGTAAGTGCATGAGAGAGACAGAGGGACAGAGAGAGAGGGAGAGAGACACAAGCGAGAGAGAGAGAAAGAGAGACAGACAGACAGAGAGAGAGAGAGAGAGAGGAGAGAGAGTGTGTGTGTGTGTGTGTGTGTGGTGTGTGTGTATTTCGGCCTATTTTTCATTCTTTCTTTGCATCAGGGATGGCTTGCGTGCACGCGAACCCCAACCCCCACTGCCCACCCCCCATCCTCCCTTCCCTTTCAGAATTTGACATGTCGTCCCTTTGAGGAGGCCGGGGAGTCTGGGCTGTTTGTGACCGGGGGTTTAATTCCCGTTCAACCAGAATGGGCCTTTTCTTTTGATGTGAAAGAGTGAGCGGCCTAGCCGCTCTAAGTGGATAGGGTTAGGTGTGTGGTGTGGTCAGTATTATTAGATTGAAGCTGTCTGGCTGTTCGCCTGCCCGTCCTTGTGCGTTCGTCTGTCTGTTTGCCGATCTCTGCCTGTCTGTCTGTCAGTCCTGTCTGTTCTTTGTCCTCTGGCCTGGAAAGAATAGTCGCATCGTTTTTTTTGTTTTGTTTTTTTTTTCGTTTTTTACTACTCCTCCTCCCGCCCCTCTCCAACAATCCCTACATCTTTTCCCTCTCTTCTCCCACCTGGCTGGCCATCTTCCCTCCTCTTCCTCCATCTTC
>JADBJO010036084.1:10000-11478 GCA_016801955.1 Conus betulinus | reverse complement strand
AAAACAAGTGAGAAGGGATGTGACAGGTTTGACTCCCAGACCAGATTGCTTGATGGGTACAGGTGGCTCCGAGGTGTTGCTACCATGGGGTCCCGCCAGTCTCAGGTGGTGAGTTGGATGGCATCATGGTGGAAGAACAACCCCCACACTCATCCACCCACCACCACCACCATCAGCAACCCCGTTAGCCTCCATTCTTCTCCACGAAAATCTCTCGTGGCTAGTTTCTAAAGTGAGGGCAAAAACTGCCCCCAGGGGCGGGAATCCAATCCAACAATTCTTTAACACAAGATGACGAAGCATATCAAAACGTACTCCCAGTTCATCTTGAATACGCCGGTGAGACATTTTTCCATAAAGGAGGAAAAAAACCGTTTTGGGGCCCGTATAGCCTTTAGTAACAGCTATTCTGGTAAACATCGGGCCAATCATCCGGGACCCACAGTGAACATACCTACCGTTTTTTCACAAAGATCGGCCAAGTACTTTTCTGAGATATTCCATAAAAAAGGGAAAAACTTTTATGGGCCGTTATAGCCGTTAGTAAAACGGATATAACGGTTGATAAATAAAACATCGGCATCATCCGTGACCGACAGTGAACATACCTATAATTTTCGCAGAAAGATCGGCCCAATAGTTTTGTCTGGAGCGAGTGGAACACATTTGACCACGGACGGACAGACAGACAGGACAGACCCACGCAGACAGCATTTCCGGTTCGTACCATTCGAAAGTACTCCCTGTTCTATAACAACTGGGAGTACACAAAAAAAAAAGTTTGGAGTACTATATCCGCAAAACATGAGCAAATGAAAATCACAAGACAAACACAGACGCGTTTTTCGACCTCTCAAGTCTTGTTCAGGCAAGGAGAAACAACACTCAGGACACGGAAAGGAGAACGAGCAAACCACTGGTCTCACCCAAACCGGTGCGCGATAAGACACCAGGATTGATGAGACAATGATTTGTTCGTTCTTCGTTTCCGTTGCCCTGAGGCGTTGTTTTCTCCTGCCTGAAGAAGCCCTAAGAGTCGAAACGCGTCATGTTTCGTCCTGTGATTCGTTTGTTCATGTTTGAGCGATATAGAATTTGAACTTTAAGTGGTTTAGATTTCCGCCTGCAGTGGCGCTCACTTGGCAACTCACTCGTCGCTGGTTTCTTCTAAGTGAGAGTGACTGCATGCTGCAGGCGGAAAATCGAAACAAAATGTTCCAGAATAATTCTTATAGTAAGTGTGCCCAACACGTGGACAAAACCAAATGACGAGACAAAGCACGACGCGTTTCGACCTCTGAGGTCCTCTTCAGGCAATCGAAAAACAACGTTCAGGACAATGGAAACGAACGAGCAATCACCTATCTTCCTAGTGTCTGTTCTGTGCAAGATGAGCTGTTGATGGTGACATTTCTTAGAGATCTGCCAAAAGCAGAGACAGACCAGTGAATTGTAAAGTGAGGCGACGCTGCTGGGAA
>JADBJO010036084.1:0-2500 GCA_016801955.1 Conus betulinus | reverse complement strand
ACTGCAGGGTCTCTTCAACAGTGACTGACAGCTGCTTGTTTGGTTGCACAATCAAGGTTTCAGAGCAGCAGCAGGGGGTCTTTATAAATACACCCACGCGAACCGGACCGCGCGCGCGCTTTTTTAAGCGGCCACTTCCGCGAAAAGCGTGAACTGAGCCCGGAACGTTAGCTAGAAGTGCGCATGCTTCAGTGAGCCCTGGTCCGGCGTCGGGGTCACAGACAGAGAGAGAGAGGGGGGTGGGAGGATGGGAGGGGTGGAGGGTGGGGGTGGGGGTTCTTAACAGGGTGAAGAGTTTCTCACGACTACTACGCTGACTGGGGGAAGTCCTGAGGATGGAATTGCGCGGATCGACGGCCCGCAAGTTCCGGAATGCGTTCTCTCTCTCTCTCTCTCTCTCTCTCTCCTCCCCCTCCCCCCCCATCTGTGTGTGAGTGGTGTGTGTGTGTGTGTGTGTGTGTGTGTGTGTGTGAGTGTGTGTGTGTGTGTGGTGTGTGTGCGTGCGTGCGTGCGTGTGTGTGTGTGTGTGTGTTGTGTGTGTGTGTGTGTCTCTCTTACTAGTGGTGGAAGGAGCAACTTTCCGGTACTAGTCATCGAAGAAATTTTTTATTTGTTCCGGGTATTGATAAAATACGGGAGAATGGCTCTGAGATAATTTTCCTTAGGCCTGTACTCTTAATTAAGAGTACTTATAGCTCCGAGATACAGAATTGAAGAGAGAAGTTCAAACATTCAACATTCGATTGAACAACAGGGAACTGACACAAGTTAAGTGCACTTTCACACATCAACTTTTATTACTTATACATAGATAAGAAATGGCGTGACAATTCCATAGGCTGTGTTTCAGTTCTCATTGGACTACCACAATGAGGGGTCCTTCCTCACTCCTACTTTACTCGCTTGCACTCTGTGCAGCAGCAAGCTTAAGTTGGCATACAGGGGTTCTGTCTAAGTTACACTGAATGTATATGGTTATTATACATCCACCCCGCTTGCTAATACCCAGTATTGTAGCCAGGATGGTACTCATAGACTGTTCTCATGTTTCATCATAAAGTGAGGGTAAGGGTCTGATGGGTTGAGTCCCAGGTGGTAAGCAAACTTAGCTTTGCTTCGGAGAGAAGACAGTTGTTCTCCCTGTGGCTGGTGACTGCCCCACTGGTGTAGATTGGTTGTCTGGTGTCGCCCCGTTTTACAATGATGCCATGGTGTCTGGCGTCCCCCCTCTGGCGTTTCTGGCGAAGTCCCAGTTCTGGTTCCCGCAATGTGTAGCGTGACCAGGATCCCAGTTCTGCGATAAAGAGAACTTGATCTGTAGATGAGAATCTGGTGGCTGGTCTGACGAGTGCACACATTTACCCTTTTCCCTCTGTCTTTCAGAAGGGTTGTGAGACTCAGCCAGCAAAGTTTTCTATGGTAGAGTTTCTGCTATAACTATTAACCTCCACTTTTGTTTAAAGGCTAAGTTAAGCTTTACAAAAGGGTAGGAGACAGTAATACAATGTTTACAGTTTTAGTTATACACTCTTCCATGTTTCATATGAATCAAATCACACTGACTTGGGCTATGCTTAGTCCAAGTACACATGTGGTGTAGACTTAAGTCATACACTACAAATCATTCCAATAATCACCAGTATTTATAAATCAGAGTAGCAGTTTTTACCTAGCACAGGCATACTGTTTTTTCCTGATCAAAATTAATCATTGAATTATTATCTTAACAGACAGAGTTGCATACTGACAAAAGTCAGGGTGCACACAAAGAGCAGTGTCAGATTGTTAACAAAGAATCAAAACCACTGGGAGAGAGCTTTTGCCCATATGATGGCAAGCAAACTACTACACAAAATAATCATTCATCAGTTTTTGATAAATGTTGCTAAGCATTTGTACAAAGTTACAATGCTAACACACACAGCATACATAAAATCAATACATAGATTCAAAAAATGTAAAACAGAGTTCCAACTCACTTTTCCTGGGAATGAACAGGGAATGACTTGAGATCAAGGAGTTACCAAGAGTTTCCTAGGCCTCTGTCCCTTTGTCTTCCTCTGCTCTTGTCTACAGGCAGTCCTGAGGGTCAGTGAAGCTGAGCCGGTGTGTGCCTAGTTTTATGAATCTCTCTTGCCGATCACATTGACATGACCTGTCATTCACCCATCAGGGGGAGAGGGGGAGGATTTAGTCTAGTCACCAATCGCCTCGGAAATTGTTTGATCCTAATCGGCACGGAATAATTTATGCCGTATAGCTGCAGCTGACTGTTGAGCCCAGTTAATTTATGCGTCCGCATAGGTGTTCGCTAGAGGGGGGGGGGGGGGGGGTGAGACGGGCTGTTGTTAGAACGCCTCCCACGCTGCGTTGTATCGTACAGCATGGGGAGGGAGGGTTGAGAGAGGGGAAGGGAGGTAGGCTGATAAGAACGAAAGGCGGCACGCATTTACCGTGACGCAATTTTTTCCTGTGTCACTGATCGTGTCAGTCGGGCCTT